>JAVQJD010036082.1:0-50961 GCA_036023655.1 Nannoperca australis
TACAAATGGTACATTAACATGCGGCAAGTGAAACCACTCCTCACCAGTGGATGGGGCATGGGGACAGAGCGCTACTTGTGTTGGCTGCTTCAGCATGATGACATCAGAGATATGCATATCATTCCTAGGATGAAAGGAATGAAGTACATGCCATGATCCCAAGTTCTCCACAGGTTTTCAGGCAAATAAATGTGGTATATTAGTAATAATGGGGCTAAATAGAAATTTACTAAATTTATATAAACCATAAAAATGCCTCAATAATTCTGACTTTGAGACTTTCATCTAGCTTTTTGGCTTCTTTTAATCTTCACCAATGTTTTTTTCTGCTATGTTCATGAATAGAAAAAACTTCCTACAAAGCCTACCAAACTCATGTGCACTTTCTGTAAATTGCGTGTTTTTGCACTGCAATATAAACCGGCATCATTGCAAAAAAAGGGGAATGAAATAAATGCAGAGTAAGTTAACAATAAGGTTACAGGAAGTTTATCATTTGATTTTTTTTAAATGTTAACACTAACAATTTTTTTCTTAGTGGTACAACTTGTTTTTTTCAGTATCCTCATTTCTTGGTATAAGACTTATTAACAGTGTTAACAAAATAATTAGCTATCGAGTACACATTGTATGAATAGGTTCTTCAAACTATGTAAGGACGACAGAAAGGAACACATTTGTTTAAGCCATTGGAAATGTTGTATAATCATTTATGAAAGCAACTTCTTTGTAGTGTCCCTCAATATAATGTCTTGTTTTATTTCTATTACATTGTCTTTGTATGTAAAGAATCTTTGTGAAAGTCATCATATATCTTTGTTTTTAGTAATAATTACTTTTATACAGATATCACTATCTGGGTGGATTTCTGACAAAGTCAATGGGACCTGTTACCAGGATCATGTTCATTTGATCATGGCAGCATCAGCACTGGCTGAGGACAGTCAGAGGCCTCTGGGCACAGGGACAAATATTACAAAGCTAAATGTGTGTTTAACTGTAGTATTTTATGTAGTTTATCATGGTCTCTTGCCAACAGATTCTGAGACAACAAGGTCATTTTAAAGTGTATTGCAACTATTTAAAGAATAATTTTAACAATGTTTTTCGCATCACTTCTTTGTGGTCAGAGGTGAAAAATGCTTGAAGATTTCAACCAGAGAGGGCAGCAAAACACTGCTTTTTAGCCTGATTTTAAGTTTCTGTTAAAAACAGATTTGATGGAACACCTCATCTGTTTGGCACTCTGTCATATTTAAGTAATAAGGTTGGCATAAGGTTGGTTTCCTCTATTCTATCAAGTATATCAAGACAACCTGAATAAAATGCAACATAGCAAGTTCAACAGTATATGAACTCTGGCCTGTGATTTGCATGTGGACATTTGATTTAAAATGAATACCGTAAGGACCAACACTGCAAATAAATTGATTTACTATGATGACTGTTCACTCAAATGCATCAGATTACACTGACAGTATTTAATTAATGTATCATACATTTGCAGCATAAGTTACATTTGATTGACTGTTTATAAACAACATATCTCTTAAAAGTCAACTTTGAGTTCAGACAAACAGCCCTGGTTTCAGCTTTGTGACAATGCATTTTCCAACTAATCAAAGGGGGAGTTTAAAATAGTTTATTTAGCTGAAGAAGTAGGTGACTTTTCTCAACCCATAAAAATCACATACTCCTTCAGTCAGATACATGACTATCCCTGGATAGGTAGGGTATGAAAATTTGTAATCTGACAAGTAACTACAGCTGTCAAATAAATCTAGAGGAGTAAAAAGTACAATATTTGCCTCTGAGATGTAGTGGAGAAGAAGTATAAAGTAGCATAAAATTGAAATAATAAAAGTATAAAGTACCACAAATGTGTGCTTATGTACAGTACTTAGTTACCTTCCACCACTGATGTTGTGTACACATTTATAGTACGGAAACCACCAAATACATCTAAACAGTAACACAATCTGGCAACATTTGTGTGGTAAAAAATAAAAACTTGTGCCATCTATAAACGTTGTGTAGCTTTTATAAATTGTAATCTGTCTGTACCAATCTTGCTCTCCTGTAGGATATAATAGACATTTCACGTGATATTGTAAATGATATTTGGAGAGGATTAGATTTTTCCACTTCATCTTGATTGATTCATAGCAACAACCAGAAGTAACCATATCATCATAAAAAGTCAATGACACATGAACATGATTTGCATAATTCCCGAATGCATCATGTAAAATCAGTCAGATCTGGCAAATAGATCATTATTATAAATTAGTATAAAATGTTATTATAAAATTAGGGATTCTTTACAAATTAATTGTAACAAAATTGTAATAACCCGGATGTAGTATGTCAGTAGTAGATTATTAGTTTCCGGTTGTCACTGTCGAATCTGACCCCCGGCTTGAGGGAGCCCAGCCTCTGTTTGAAGATCTTTGGTCTAATTTCTGAGACGTAGGTTGGCTCGTGTTTCTTTTGCAGTATGCACTTGTGTTTTTGCTTCCACTGTGTCCTCCGCTCTATTTGTAAAGAGTGGGTTTTGTCAATAAGGCTGGCTAAAGGTAAGGTCAGCGCTTTCCTAGCCTAACAGCTATTTAGCGTGTTAAGCTAACAAGCTAGTCAAGAGGTGTGTGACTTTCCATTGAGCCAGCCATTTTCTAGAGACAAGTGAGCCTCGGTAGTTTACATTGCCAACATTTAACATTCGGCAGAGGTAATAGGCACGAAACAGTCACTGGAAATGTAGGGAGTGACTGAGCCACGATGTTTAGCTAGCGTACGTGGTCACATTTGCATGGTTGTTACGTTAGCCAACGCTACAGTCTGCTGACAGCTGACACTTCACCTGAGAGGCATTAATGATCTTAAGTGCGACAAGCAGCAGTTTGTTTGGACTTTGTGGTTTAAAGATGGCGTGCTCTTAAATATAAATTGAATCTATTACCTTCAAAGCAGAGACCGATTGAATTAAATATGTGTTGCGTTCGTCATGGGTGAACTCCAATAAATACTAATATTTATAATTCAGAGCAGACGGATCAGTGGCCGAGAGTAAAAGGCAGGTAGCTATCCCTGGCAGCCTCTTGTGTGGTTTCAAAGTGCAACTGTTTAGATAAATTAATCTCTACAGCAGCAAACTCTCCCTCCATCCATACTCTGTGACTTTACTTTTACTCCTTCCACCTCCTACCAGTTACATCCATGGGTCTAGCATGACCAGCTATATTTCTGGCCCATCTGACCTTTCTAATATTTAAGATACGGTTGCTTTTTAACTATTTCACCCATTAATAATGCAATTTTGCCACCTGTTAATGTCGGCCCCTTCCTTCCTTTCCTTTTCCCAGGTGCCAGGGTGTCCCCCCTCTCCATGTGTGGTCCCTAATGGGCGGCTGGTCTCGCAGTGCCGTGCTGGAGCTGTACCGGGCGTTGCTCCGTGCAGGGCGTCACCCTCAGTACACTGACCGTAATTACTATCGCCGTGCTGTGGCTCGCGAGTTTCGCCGCTGCCAAACTCTGACGATACCTGAAGATAAGGAGGACGCACTGAGGAGGGGCCAGTTCTTCCTCAACAGCCGATTGGGCGGGCTTATGTAGGGGAAAGGGGTCACGGGTCATCTGGAGGTGGGTTAAAGGTCATCTGGTGGTGTATCTCCCAGGTGGGTTTACAAATAAGTTAATAATCTGTATGTTAGCTGTGAAAATGTTTAGATTTGCACAGAACTGAAAAAAGATAGATAGATACTTTATTAATCTCCAAGAGAAATTCACAGTTCCAGCAGCTTGAAAGGAGGAAACAAAAGGTCATGCAAGTTACACCCTCCTGCCAGTGTCCTCTTGACTTACCGTCTTTATCTCCTCGGTTTTCAGTGGCAGGATGGCGGGGGTGAATGGAGACCGTAAAGGGAAGAAAGATGACAATGGGATCGGCACAGCCATTGACTTCATGCTTTCCAATGCCAAGCTTGTGCTGGGGGTGGGAGGAGCAGCCATGCTCGGCATCGCAACACTAGCTGTCAAAAGGGTAAGTGAGAAACGATTTACCTCCCGACTTTTCATTTCCTCCATAAAAGCGCCCCTACCGACGGGAACGATGTGCTGACGAGTCTTTGTTGCAGATGTACGACCGTGCCATGAGCGCTCCCTCCAGCCCCACCAAGATGGAGCAGACGGGACAGAGGAGCTGGGAGGAGCCCGTCTGGATGGGTTCTTCCCCACGGGTCCTGAACCATGACATGAAGTCCACAGTTAGCAGGTCGCTGCAGTCTCTGCCCACTTCCTCACATGCTTTTGAACCAGGTGAGTTAACTTTGTCCTACGTCATTGTTTCGTGTTACATTGTGCAGTATTTCTTCAGTATTGGGCACTGCGATGTATCTTTTTTATATTGTTTCATATTTTGCAGTTTTGACCATTTTATGGTTTAGACTTTCATCTTATCTGTTGACAGACAGCCTATTTGGAGGAATCTTGCTCTTCCTTTACAGTGGGTGTTCTCTGTAGTGCTTTAGTTAGTCAGTCAGCTGTTTTCATATATGTTTGATATTGTGTTGTTGACCTTAATGTGACTTCTCTTTGCTGCAGAAGCCCCTTAATTCAGTATTTTTTTGATTGTTTTAGTTTTTTTAAGTTTCTAATATTTGGAAACACACCCATGCCTTATCTTTATTTTCCAACTTTCCCCTCTGTCTCCCCTTTAAAAGTTATTATCTCAGAATAGTGGAAGAAGAAAGCAAATTTGTTCTGCATCTGTGCAACAGCATTTTAGCACAAGCCTATTTAAATCTTTCAATTGCTTCCAATCCCCTCAGACTGTCTGCGGAGGGCCGTGGGTCGAGCTGCCGTGGGAGGCAGCAGTGCAACTCAGTCAGACCTGCTGCGGGCCCGAATGCGCCTGTCTCTGCAGGAACATCTGTGGGAGTTCTACCAAAACAACGTGAACATCCCTGCTGAGGAGCAGGCTGTAGCTAGGAGGGCAGCGCTGGACATCTGTGCTGAACTCCGGGTCTTCCTTCACGCCAAACTGCCTGACATGCCGCTCAGAGAGATGTACCTGAGTGGCAGCCTGTATGATGACCTGCAGGTAAAAGAGCACATTTGGTCCAACAGTTTTAATTTTAGCTCATTCAGACAATTTAATTAGTTTTAAGCATTTCTCCTGTACTAAACGTTCTCTTGTGTTTTCCAAATCGACCTTTGAGTCACCAGTGAGGGCTGAATATTCAACTTTTCTATTACCTAGAATGTAGTTTGTCCATTCACAAAACTGTGCCAACAAATGCAGAGACTTTGTTATACTTTAGGTGTGTATACAGTTATTAGGGTGTAACAAATGCATATATTGAATACTAAGCTGTTCACATTTGTCATCTCTTCTATCATTTTAATTCCTTAAGTTTTACCCCCTTCCTCCATCTTCTAGGTGGTGACAGCGGACCACGCCCAGCTCATGGTGCCTCTTATCCTGGAGAAGAACCTGTGGTCGTCCATCCCCGGGGAGGACACCATCATGAATGTCCCAGGTTTCTGGCTCATCCGCAGGGAGAATTTGGAGTATTTCCCCCGGAACAGCAGCTACTGGGACCGCTGCATGGTCGGAGGGTACCTTTCTCCTAAATCAGTCCTCGAGGTCTTTGACAAGCTCGTGGCGGGCTCGATCAACTGGCCAGCTATAGGGAGCGTCCTCGACTACATCATCCGTCCTGTGGTTCCCTCAGAAACACTGACCCTGGAGGTACAGTACGAGACGGACCGGAAGCTGTACGTGGACTTTCTGCCATTACTCGTGATGGACGATGGAACCTCACTGATTGCCAAACCACATCGACTTGCTGCAGAGCGCCATGGAAACCTGTGGCGGCAGAGCTTCCGCGTGGCTGAGACGGCGCGGCTCCGGGCCCTGGACCAGGAGGACGGAGGCTGCCGATACGCCTGCCTGAAGGTGGCAAAGGCTGTGTGCAAGCTCAACCCTGCCCTTAACCAGCTCAACGCCAGCCAGCTCACCAACGCCATCTTGTTGCTGTGCGAAAAAGAAGGCGACTGGACCCAGGAAGCGCTGGCGGACCGCTTCTTTCAGCTGCTGCGAGCGCTGGTGGGACACCTAGAGGCCGGGAGGCTGCCATGCGCCCTCAGCCCTAAAGTTAACTTATTCTGCGAGCTGACTGAACACGAGGTGGACGAGCTGGGGTATACGCTCTACTGTGCCCTCTCAGACCCTGAGGGGCTCCTGAGAACTGCTGATGCACGGCCCCCCCATCCCTGACAGCCTCGAGTCGGAGCGCCACTACACAGCAACGCGGCATTAAAATGTCGACCACTGGTTTGTGGGCAACGGTGACCGCGAGCCGAAAAGAGGTTCCTGGAGAAAAAAAATTACAACTGCATGGAATTATCCTCTCCTGAAACACGCGGCTTCTTCATTCTTAAATTCCTCTTCACAAGCATCAGTGAGAAAATGAGAAAACACAGTAGCAGTTATTTAGTGTTGAGATTCTGTATGAGTCTTGACATGAAAGCTGTTTTATACCATATTTAAACTATTTAAATCTCAGATGAAAGTCAAGGCCCATTGGAGTTCATGGCTCACACTAAAGCCGTATATTAATGAAGTTACAGGTAGACGTGCCGTTAGGGCCTAATGCATTGGGATGGAGGGAATGAACTGTTGGCTGATCTGTATCAAAATAAAAGGGCGCAGACACGGAATCTGTATTATATTTGAGCTCGGAGTTTGAGGAGCACAGACGCGTCCGACGCAGTTAAATGTTGTTAACTCTGTTTTGAGATGCGTCCGTGTCAAGGCACAGAATGTAATGTTGACTGTGTGTATGCCAACCCTAACGCAAATAAATTGTTGATCAGCCCGAAGGACTCAACATTCTTGAGTTAAAGAGTCGAGCTAGCTGCCTTTTTCTGCTTTTTTTTAATTTTTAATTTTTATGTTGTCACATGTAATATTACTTGCTGCTAGTGTTTTGAGTTCAGTTTGTAATCAAGGTTTTTTTAAGAACTTCATTAATACAGTGGCTGCGTTCAAGATGTGTGCTTTACATGTTTAGGCTGTGATTGGGATGTCTGCAGCTTGCATGTGTTGTGACCTTATCTATAAATCAAACATATACTTGAGTTATATGTTGATGTCTAACATTTCTAATTCACACCATTCAACTATGAATCTGATTATAAAGTTGAAGCTACATCCACACATGGCATATACACCGTCATTCATGGAAATGTGAAGTGTCAGATGTGTTGGTGATCAATACAACAATGAACAATACAGCAGCGCCACCATTTTATCACTTGTTTTGACTTGAACAGAAAATGTTTCCATGTGATCGTCTGCCTGATACAGAGCTGCTCTTTGTTCATTCAGAAAAGGGGGTTGTGGGGGTTCTCCTCCAGTCTCACATTTGTTTGGTGCACAAGTCTGAAATGCTTTAACACATTTAAAAGCATCTCAGAGGGACATTCTGAAAGCGCTTTTGCGTAGAAGTTTCTGCTTTAATTTAAATTCCAGTCCAGAACATCCTCCTTTTTAGCTCATTACCTTCAATATTGACTGTTTTCAGTATGGGTTGCATACACTTGCTTGATCTGGGTCTGTATCTTTTGTAGCAAGGCAGTACATTTGGCTGGACACTTGAGGTTTACCAACGACACGCTGCTGTAAACATGGTACAAGCCTGCAGGAGAAGGTTTTTGTGCGTTCGTCATTTGGTGAATTTCTCTCAGTATTAACTTCAGTTCCTGGCCTGATTGCAGTTAGAGCATAAATCCTGTTACCTCTGTAGTTCAGTATTTGTTTGTGTGTGTTTGTGCGTACACTTTAAGTCCACATTTAACCCTGATTAACTTACAGGTGCCGCTCTAGTCCAGTCTGTCTAGAGTAGGTGGCCAGACTTGGATTAGTGCAATATACTCTGCCATGTTATTGGTCAGACGTGGCCCTGTATATGAAGTGTATGGCACATGGTTATATGGTTAATAACAACACAGGGCCCTGGTAGTGATGAGCACTACTAGCAGGCTGCCTCTTCCTGTCAGGTCTACGTGTATTAATAGATTACAGGTGCTAACCTCTTTTAGAGCATGATCTGATTACAGATCCTCAGATATATAAAAGCAGCTTTGATAGCCAAGCTTTCTGACGTTGGATCAGCCTGCTACTCAGTGGAGCTCGTCAGTAGGTGGAGTCGCTGCAACGATAGCTGCCAGACCGTCGAGTGGAGTTTGTGTCTCTCTAAAGGATTACCCAAAATGTGTTGTCCAAAATAATCACATGGTTGCTTTTTCCCCCCCCCTCACTTTTAGCCTTAGAATGAAAAACAAATGCAGTGATATGGAGCAAGTGTCCCGTCAATCCCCAACCCACTGTTTGTATAGTGTACAATATGGGGGGATTTGGGTTGTTTATAGTCCCGTTGTGCATCAGTTGATAATCATCCAGATAATAATGGAGAAACAGGTAAATATTTTTATATTTATTGTACATTTGTAACCAAAAAAGACAAATATTTATTTGCATTGTTTCAATTCAACATGTAAATGATCATTTGTTGTGCTTCATAGAGTGCTTTGTTCTGGATGTACCAGTGTATAAAATGAGTCCACAGTCAACCTTCTATTGCGTGCACATTAAGCGTCTTCCTTTACAGACTCAGTTTATGCTACGAATCACTACTGTGCTGAAGGGAGGGGGAGTCACTGTGCCACGTTTTTAATGTTATTGTTAAACAAAACCCAAAGTAGATGACTACCTCTACCTTGTGGAGAGCATACTAGCCATATGCTGTGTTGCATGCTGTGTATAACCCCCCCCAGCTTTTTTTTGTTGTAGTTCAGCTCTGGAGTTGAACGGTGCAGCACTTTGTATACTTCATTAAATGTTACAAGTGATATTCTGTAGGGCCCTCTGTGTTTTTTTCCCCAGGGGAAGTATGCTCTCACTCTATGGCAGGTAACACTGAACCCATCCAAAGAAAACTTCACAAGACAGTCATTTATTTAAAGTTTTATTCATTTGGTAATAAAATTCACATGGACGTGTTAAAAGAAACATCCTGAGATACCTCCAGTGTACAAAAGCAGCCCCAATTATAATAGCCTATATTAGAGACTGAGAACTAGAAATGTGGTTCAGTTTCTGGGAATCAAACTAAATGACAAACATTTTGGAGGCGCATTTGCTCCCCCAAAGCAAAAATTAAATGGCACATACGTCGAAACACGTAGTTCTGATTGAGCCTCATCTTTGATATTGAAGGATATAAACTCAAAAGCAGCTTCACAGACGAGTAAAAGAATACGAGTGAAGCAGTCCCTTTGTTCAGTGGCAGAAAACATCTATACTTGCTGAATGTGTGGTAATGGCTGTTAAAAGTTACAAGCCAGGCTTTGCCGTGAAATACAACAACCGTTAAATGCTTTTGATCGCTGCAAATGAAATAACGCAACATTGACAATAAAATGTTGCTTAATATTTAAAAGTAAAATTACTATCACAAAAAACTGTCATATTGTGACAACATATTTCATACAAACGTGTTTAGTAAACTACTTGGCAGGGGCAAACCCCACGCGATCTGCATTCCTGTCGAACACGGTGTAGTACTTCCCGATGAATACATCTCCCAGGATCCACAGGGGCCCTGCAGGAGGCGGGATATCCATGGCCATGAAGCCTGACAGACAGATCGACATGCCCATCTGAGACTCCTGCATCAAAAAGTAGAACGCAAAAGCTAATATTTTAGTTTTGTGAGTATAGTAACTAAAGATAGGGTTACACTTTTATCCAAGTCTGTACTCAACGGTAAGAGTTATTGTTCCTCTTCTCCATACTGGCTATGAGGAGACTGCTATAGACCCTTTTCACAGCCGACATATTGACTTGTCAAAGTAGGAAAAGCACAGGTGGAATTAATAATGATGATGGCTGCATTTCATTTAGAAGAGAGGGGCTCTGGTATTGTGTATGCTCACTCAGTGACATGGCTTACTGGGTGACAAAGCCATTGTTAATGTTATTGCTTACACCTGTGCTTTTCCTGCTTTGACAAAGTCAAAATGTCGGCTGTGAAAAGGGTCTCTACCAGTGGAAGAGACGGGAGACAAAACCCACAACCACCTCTCTGTGCGAGGAATTCATCAGTAAAATGGCCGTAACTTTGGAAGATACTTGTGATTTCTTATATTAGCTTCAGCTGAACTTGGCTCAGACAAAGGACTGTTTGTCCCCCATGTCTAACATTGTAATCGAGTTAAGAAGGGATCGTTTCAGTGTGTAGAGTAAGAACAGCTACCAATACAATTTCCAATGTACATGGATAAAGGGGACTTCTATTAAGACTTACAAAATGTCTACCTTTATTATCAGTGACTTTGTGTCCATATTCAGGACAAACTAAAGTGTCATAGATACACCTGTACAGTCTAATGCAGGACAATAGACTGTCCAATAGATAGTCCAACCCTGTCTCCATACACCAGAGAGAAAACGAGGAATCTGTCAATATTATGCAGACCAACACACAACCCCCCTTAAAAATGATAATGACAAATATAACCTATAACCACAGATAAATAAACAAAAACTTAAAAAAGAAAAAGGACATTGACTCACAATAAACTACAGTGTATTTTTAGGGACATCCCCACGCAGTGCAATGTTGTGACTCATTGATGTGTTTCTAAATCGATTTTGGACAACAATGAAGCTCTGTGGCTCAGAGGAATGAGGAATTAGGTTGCGGATACACAGACTGTTGAGGATCAGTTCAATTCAAACAAGAGAAATATATCACAAGACTTATCCTGCAAGCTTCACAAAGGCAGAATGCATTGCAAGGCTGTTGTATTGGGTACCCCTGAAGTAAAAGGTGCCTTCCACTTTTTAATAGATTTAAAACAGGCAGTAACAAAGTTAAAGTGAATGTCTTCCATCTTACACGAGTGTATCTACCTTCATGATATAATCCTCTCCAGTTAGGTTAAACATCTTCCCACCGATGTTGAAGGAGATGGCCGGGAGAGACGGGATCTTCTTACAGTCGATAAAGTACTAAAAAGGAGGGAGAGGAGAGAAGAAGATGCTGAAATGATCCCTGAGTGACTGAGTGTTGTTCCATGATTCATCAAGCTACAGCACCGTCACTTCACTTGAAGCACTTTAGATTTTAAGAGTACACACGTTTAGTGGGTGGGAGAAAAGTTTTTTATAAAGTTACATCCGGGCTACAGGAGTGCGACTAAGGCGTCGGCTCTACCTCTCCCATCAGCAGGGGCACAGCTCCGATGGCTTTCTGCAGCGCTCTGATTTCCTGCGCAGGACCGACGATCAGGGACGTTCCCGTGTCAACTATTGCCTGGCAACCGGCTTTGCAAAGAGTCAGCTGGTTGCCAACTTCGACTCTGCAGGGGGAAGGTTAGAGAGGGAGCAGCAGGGTGTGGCAGAGAGACAAAAGGCTTCCAATTATTTTCCAACATCTTCTTAGAAATGTCATGTTACTGTGTATGTTATAATTGTACACTATCCAAAACACCCAAGACCTTTTCACGCATGCACCTGCTTGGGAGCATACCGTTTCCACTTACAAGGTAAAAGGAATGGGTCATACCAAAAGTGAGAATTGCGTCCATGACAAACACGATACAGACCGTGGTGTCAACACGCGCTACACTTCCCTGTTCCTTGTAACAATGAAAGCATAAAAAAAGGTTCTTTCTCACCCGTCTATCTCAATCTGCCAGTAGGCTTTTCGTGTGACATTGACATAGTGCAGGTCTCCGGTGTAGTACTGTGGGTCTGTGCCACCCAGCATCAGCTCTCCTCCTACTGTGGCCTTCGGGTCTCTAGCAGACAAAAGCACAACTCACGCTGTTAACAAAAACAACTAAATGTGCCAACTCGTTTCACGGCTGTGAAAACCCCCAGTTGTTGAATTAACAGAGTTAAGACCAAGTTTGATAACAAACCAAAGCCTCTGTCACTGACAGTTCAACCAACACAGAACACAGTCACTGTAGAGCTGGTGATATTATTTATATTACTTATGCCTGCTCTTCCGTGCTCCCTCAGCCAGAAACCAACCTGCTTATGTAGAAAGAGAAAATGTTCTGGGGCAGCAGCTTGGCAGCCATGGCCGTGTCAAACACCGGGGTGACTTTAGCTACTGATATAGAGGGGTAGGCCATGCCCAAGACCCCGTCGAACCGTGCCACTGCGAACGTGATGCCGGGCTGCTTCACGGCTTCACCAAACTGCTGGCCAGGAACAGGCAGGCCTGCGAGCTGCAAGCAGAGGAACAGGACTCAGAGAGAGACATCAGTACGGTACAATAATAATCAAAGTATTTTAATGAAATGATAGGAATGGCATGACCAGCTAAACTGAGGAATGCATTTAAACAAAAAGAGCCTGTGTGAGCGAGGGAATGCGAGTGAGTGTTGCTCAGAAACTCACAGATACGGTGTCCCCGCTGATGAAGCCAGACAAGCTGCCTCTGCCGTACCGGATGGAGAACTGCGTGCCGTTCTGAACGTACGTGCTCGACTTCTTTGAGTTGTAGCGATGATGAAGCCCTAATGAGAGAACACTGTACATCAAAACGGAAATGTGCAGATCTCATGCACTTTAGAAAAAGTGACAGTGCACCGTTAACAGATTGAAACAGAGCCAGAGCAGTGGCGTGTATGCAACCTGACATCAGTGTAACGCTTAATAATGAATATCTGCTATAGATTTGAGTCTTAGCACATTTTTATTAATTTTCCAAATGTGCCCCCCATCTTTGAATCTTACTTGTCTTTCACATTGTTAAAAAGACAGTTTGGCCTTAAATGCAAATTAGGTCATGGTTTGGTTTTACATCCTTTTTAATAGTTCACAGTGGCATTCCTTTGTATAATCTTTAACTATGGAACTTCTGTCCTACTCACAATGTACTGTAATGTACACTGATGCCAGAATGTTGACGGGTTGTACGATGTTAGTTATACATTTCTGTGGATAAGTATTACTATACAGTTAATGGACACTGACGCAGTCAAAACAGCCCTAAAATACAGCTAAATGTTTGCATGCAGGTAAAAAGCAACCTCAAAAAAAGGAGAAGTGCAATATTTTAGTCACTTATGTTTGGATAAATAGAGCGAGCGTCTTCCAGGAACTAGCCAACAGACGCACATACAGTAGAGAGCACGTTTAGTGACTCAGTTTTCCCGAAAAAGCTGACTCACAGCAGGCCAAATCGAAGAACGAGCAGTGAATGGAGGGGACCCACAGGTTGGAGGAGCCGGTGTCAAACAGCACAGTGAAGTCCTGCGGAGGGGTGCCGATGCTGATCAGACCGTAGTACTGGGCCTGAGAAGACAAAAAAACTAAAAGGTCACCACTACTACATCGGCACCAGATAAAACATCACGTGTAGGCATGTTTCACACAATCCTTCATGCAAAAAAACTTAAGCAGGGATGTGCAAGTGACGTGGGAGCATTTGATATGTGAGGAAGACGTATTGTTACTATGAACGCGGCTCCACTTAAAGAAAAAGAAAATGTGTCTAATATTTACTCATTCATTCCCTCCTTTTTCTGACAATACTGCTCAAATATTGAACTATTTTGACCCACAGCTGCCTTGTGTAGCAAATAAAGTCTCGGCCAAAGTGGAGAAGTGGGATGGACTCTTGGTGTTTTAAGAAGGCTACTCCCTTTAATCAGACTGCAGCAAAATGTGTCCACTCACCATCAGAAATCTGAGTTTAACTGCGAACTCAACAAATTACAGTATACTGTAGGTGCACGTACATCCATGAAGTTGGTCAACCTCTCCACCGGCAGATTGGGGGAGGGAGAGCTGTCAGGTCCTCCAGTGCTCTTTGCCAAAGTCCGAAGCTCCTCCAGAGACCTCCCATTGTCGCTCATCAGGCGGCGGAGGCTTCTGGTTTTATGAAGGGGGACTCTGAAACGAGGTTTTATTGAATGAAATGTCAGAGGGACAACCATGCGCGCGCGAACAGGCTGCTTCCTGGTACAAAACGCTCGCGTCTACTTTCCATATGCACACTTTCTTCTAAGCAAGGTGTAAACATCATTTTTTTACTCTACCAGTGTCATTAAATACGACTTCGCACATTAATTAAAAACGCGTGGGCTAATCATGACTGTAGTACAAAACAAGGAAGTTGACACACACTTTAACATGCCTTCAATGAAGCCTACTTTTCTGTTGCTATTAAATTATATATGCTAAAACGTAATATTAGCTTTCTCTAGAAATGCCAAAACATGAGTAGATAAACAGTTTTTACCTGATGATGGCGGCGCTTTGTGTTAACAGCAGCGACCCGATGATATAAAATATGTTAAGCCGTGTCATGTCTGTTCTCGTAGAAATAACACTTTTGTATTGTTTCCGATACTGTCGGGCGCACAAACGGACCAAATGTTCAACTGACGCACAACGCAAAGTGAAGGCGCTTCGGCAATGTCCGCATGTACTCGGTTTCCCTCGTTATGATACGTGGCTCGGTGATTGGAGGAAAATAATCATTGCTGTGTCGTGATTGGTAGACGAGGGTGGCCATCATCCCACATTACAAACCGGTGCAGCAGGAGTCTAAAGGGTCACGAGTTGTAGTGGGAAATAAACGATAGGGCACATACAAGCACATTGTGCAGATGTTTGAAAGTCCAGCTGAGCAAACGTTTAATATAATAGAAAACATTCTTCTGACAGTTTGTTGAATACCTTTCCCCAGAGACCTTATAAACCTAATCATATAGACCAAAGCGTGCAGATAAGTAAGTAAGTATCCAAAAATATTTGTATGCAAATCTTGCACCTTTAATAAAGAATTGTATTTGGAAAGCCTAATGAACGACAGGCACCCCACCTAATCCCACAAAACAAATTAAAGGGGTACTATTAAATATCTGTATATATTTGTGCTCTTGTATGCACCCATGAACCAAAACAAATTCCTTGTATGTGAAAACCTACTTGGTAATCAATATGTTTCTGATTCTGATCCTGACAAAAACAATTATAAAAATAGTGGTCAAGACTTTGTATCTAACATGAGTCAAGCTTCAAAATCACTGGACCCTACATTTCTCATAATGACACCCAATAACACCCTCTGGTAGACCATCTCCGTCTGCTAAACTGCACATAAGCTTGTTCTAGATGAACCAGGCCTGTACAGTATCGATCACCGCACAATGCATGCTGGTTAGATTTGTGTCCAACTTGATCCTTCACAAGACTAATTGTTCAATTTGTTAATTTATGAAATATGTAATATATATTGTTTATTTGTGCATTTATTATGATTCATTTTAACCAAAGACGGTATTTTTATCCAATTTATGTGACCACTAGATTTTGGTAGTATTGAGTAAGGACATTTATCAGTCAGGGAAGGTCTAATGAAAAGTGCTGCCTCGTCCCATCTGCCTCCTTCTGGCCCGGTCAAGGACATCCGCGACTCCCATCAGACAGGGACCGGATGATGGCCGGGTTCCTCGACCATTGTTTTGAACAAAAAGCCATGTTGTTCGTCCCAGGTGGACGCCCTGGCGAAAAACATGGCTTTTCTGGCTGGCTCACTTGACCGGCTCACTCATCAGGGAGCCTGGGCCTCCTGGCAGCCGTTCTAGCTACCATTCAGTGTGCACGGGCCCCATCCACTGTGAAAGCCTACACGGCACGGTGGCGAGTGTTCACACGGTGGTGCAAGGCGAGGGACCTCCTGCCGACTGCGTGTCCTTGGATTCCTGCAGGGATTGTTGGACAGTGGGCATGCAGCCTCCAGGTTGACGGTGTTCGCAGCAGCGATTACCGCTGGTCATGATGGTTTGAGGCGCTTTACGGCCCGGAGCCATCCTGTGGTTAAGAGGTTTCTCTGGGGGCCCGTTGCTCGCGGCCCCCAGTGCAGCGATTGGTCCCCCAGTGGGAGCTGCAAACGGTGTTGGACGGCCCACCGTTCGAACCGTTGGCGGAGGTGGGCTTGAAGGCCTAATCATTCAAGACTGCTCTTCTGTTAGCCTTGACATCGGCCATGAGGGCTGGGGACTTTGTTGCCTTGGGTGGTGACAGGATGGCGCTAGAGCTGCACCCAAACCTGTCCTTCTGTCCGAAGGTCATCACCGCCTCTTTTCAGTCAACAGTGGTGCGCCTGAGAGCCTTTTGTCCTCCGCAACACGTGTCTCCTGAGGACCCGGGTCTCCGTGGATTGTGTCCGGTGCGCGCATGTGCTCGCACGGCAGGGTTCAGGCGGTCCAACCAATTGTTTGTCTGCTACAGTGGTCGGGCTCGAGAGACCCCACTGTCCTCCCAGCGGCTTGACCATTGGGTGTGTCCTGCCATCCAGGGGTATACAAGGTGATGGGCTGGACCCCCCCCTACCACTCTACAAGGAGCATTACTGCTTCCATGGCACTGTTTTGAGGCGCCTCAGTGGCGGACATGTGTCTGGCGGCCTCGTGGTCGTCTACACCTACTTTTGTGCAGTCTTATCTCCAGGTCAGTGGCACATTCAGTGCTTGGCGCATAAGTGCTGGAACCGCCAGTCAGTACAGCAGCAGGTTCTGTGTGACACCAGGAGCCTTAGGCGTCATCACAGGCCAGTACGGGTCACCTCGGTGGGGGACTCAACTAATCCTGTTTGATAAGGGTGTCATTTTAGAAGGGAGAGTTGATTTTGGCGGTGCAGGGCCAAGCTGGGAGTACATCTCATCCCTATGGCCTTCGCCTTCGGTTTAACCAATAGCGAAGCCCGTTAGAGGGCGGAGCATGTATGACATACAAATATAGGTTTGTAACCCCAGTTCTATGAGTACGTGCGAGGCCCTCTAACTGCCACCCCAGCTGGTTCCAGGGTGGTTGCTGAGTTTTCAGGGGAAACGAGCAATGCACAAACTGGGGTTATATAGGGGGGAGGATACTACCCCCTGATTGGAGGGTGAGTACACTGAACTTTGACTCAGGTGCCGAGGCGGAGCCTCGAAGGGATAAACCAATAGCGAAGCCGGTTAGAGGGCCTCGCATGTCCTCATAGAACTATGGTTACATCAGGTAACCTATATTTCAACATTTCAGGAAAAGCATGTTAGCGTATTTCCCAAAATGTCGAACGATTCTTATAAGATGAGACAACAAATGTCATGGGCCGGAATTCTTTTCTCAAGCATTCAGTAATAACATGCAATTATGAGTGAAAGACGAGTTTCATATCCAAACAGCACTAAATCGAAATTCCAAACGAGTCATCTATGCCACCATTTCTGACACAGACCTATGACACAGTGCGAAAGTGGAGCAGTGGAGATTACAAACCAGGCACTCACTTGGCCTGTTGAACGAGTTTGAGATCAATTCCAACACAAAAACGTGACTTAAAGACTGGCGTACGCACAAATTCAAAGTCACACACGCACCCTCATCATCGTCCATCAGACACTGGGCTGTTGACAGCAAGAAAGGCTGGCCTCCAGGTAAACCAATAAACCTTTATGTTCAGACTTAAGACTAAGGGTGTTTGGCATGTAGTGGCTATGGTTAAGGTTAGTTTAAGTCTCCAAGGAATGAATGTAAGTCAATTAAATATCCAACTAACTATGACAAGTTTGTTTGTGTTTGTGTGTGTGTGTGTGTGCGTGTGTAGATATCTGAATAACAATGCTGACATATTTCGGACTTCTTTACACGTGTTGTTTTTGTATATGTTCCGCCCACACATTTTTTTTTCTCAAGAGCACATGCATGTAAAACTCTTGGGAGAATCGTTGAGCCATTTCTTACACTGGATCCACGATTAAAAGATCAAAGGCAATAGTGAAGTAGAGAGGACTGGTAACAACAGCTTCTAAACTGGAACATGACGGTAAGAATCAGTTTGTTTCTGCTTAATATAAATAGTGAAACATGTGTTTTATGTTTTAGAATAAATGTTGGCCTAAAGGTTACAGAGACACAGATACAGCAAACGTTTCACATAACAAAGCAGCGATATAAACGGGTGAATACAGCAGCGCACAGTGGTGTGCTTAAAAGGTTTTACTATAATCCCACTGCTCAAACAACTGTCCAACTATTGTACATTTTTTTAGTAGACCAAAACACCAACCCCATCAGAAAAGCACATTATTATTAATGAAGTGGATTCCTGTGCGTGTTTTCCTGTATGGAATTCACCCATCATTTATTTTATTATTTACACCTGAGCTTTTGTCAAAATGTCTAAATGCCCTTTGGTAAAAATGCCTATTTAGCTTGTTAATTAATTTTGACAAACAGCATTAAAAAGACTGGATTACTAACCAGTCAATGCAGGCCCTGAAAGCACCATGGTGCCACTAGGTGCTTTCATTTCTTAATGGCATATTCCTAAATGTATTGGTTTTTAACTACCACGCAGTAAATAGGGTCAGGCATGGGAATAACATACACAACACAACAGGGTAACTTCCTGTTGTGTTGTGTAATAAGAGGGGCAGAGCAGCTCATATTTGCCCAAAGAACCCCTTGCAGATTAATCTGTCCATGAAAATAACAACTGCTGTTAATCACAATAAGATTCCAACTCCATACATTAAATTAGGGATGCGTGTGGTAATCATTTTGTCAATTTTAATGAGCGGTTAGAGTTCCAGGAGAGCAGAAAAACAGTTGATATTTGTGTCCACCTCTGCATTCATGTGTGGAGGGTTACAGGAACTAAACTAGATCTGTCACTATTACACCCCGTAGCAGCCCAAACCCTCCGGGAAAACCGCAACGATCAGCCAATATGACGCCCAACAGCCTGCCTATGAAGACCCGGATGTATTGGTGGTAAAAAAATGGATTCCTGTTCCTGTTGTCCATCTAAATGCATGAATTCCTGAATACTTTTTGGTGTTTTTGCCGGTATTTGCACATTCAGAACTGTAGAAAATAGAAACATGCCTAAACATGACTGTATTTAACCTGAGCTGTTATGAATATTTGTTAGATTATAGCGGCAATTCCCATGCATAATAAAAAATGTTGATTCACGTATGTTTTTTTTTTTGTCAGCCTGCTGTCACAGATGGAAGCCAGTCAGAGGTTAAAATCAAGCCTGTACCTCCTCCCAGGTTTAAATTACAACCAAAGGCCCAAAGGATAACCAACGCCAACACAGCGGACTGTGTAGACACAGCTAGCAATACAGCCAATGCAGTGGTGAGTTGAGCAGGATTATTATTAGAATTATTACAAAGATTAACTTGTTATAGCACGTATAAAATAGCATGTATCAATTTGTTAACGTTCTTCTGTCGTCAGAGTTCCAAAGTGGCTGAATACCCTGCAGACTACAAGAGGCCTCGTCCTGTTCGTCCTCCTCCCAAACCACCAGTGAGCAAATGTGTGACCTCCAGTAAACCCACAGCAGCAGACGACAGAGGCATTCACTATATCATTTCAAACACCGAACCAACTGTGACGGTATTTAATATTTTAAAATTTTAAAATTTTAAAATAATGTGCTTCATTTAACTCCTTAAAAGATTGCTACATAAAGCATAGATAGATTTTATTACTAGAAATGTAATTTCTTTACAGAAAAACATCATAATGATTTTAGCAACATAAATGCCTTTTTTAAAATAATGACTAAACTCTTAAGGTGCAAACATTTTTGTTTAAAACATTGTGTGTTGTGATTTGTTATTAACACTAAGTGATACAAGGCTAAGACTAAGAGAGACAACAGCTTACTTTCTCCTTCTTAATTTCTCTGCTAGCCTCCAGCTGTCCGTACTGAGAGAATACAACCTCCTCCTCCACCACTGCCTGTACGCCCCCATCTTCCCTCCACCTGTCATGATAGACCACCCTCCTTAATCAGGCTAAAATCTGAGGTACTTTTTCACCTCGTTCCAACATTTCTGCAACACGTTAGACTTCTTTGAGACACATCTGAAGGATTTGTCCAACTCAAAAAACAAGCTTGCCACAACGTAACAGCTAGCCTTTGACTTCCCTGTTTTTATGTTAAATATATTTTTTAATCTTGTTAATATTTTCTTGGATAGACCTACAGTAGTGAGAGTCAGCAATCCGGACATTCACCCATCACCTCTCTGCGACAAATTCCAGTCTCACCCGCTCTCTCTAAAGACGTGGTGAGCCCCTATGGAACTTATGGTTCAAAGGTAAATTGCAAGCCTAATGCCATGCATTATTGACAGTGTTTTCTGTGAGTTGGGGTCAGAACAAAGGTGGTTGTTGTTATTATTAATAGTCCAACTCAGTAGTCAACAGCATGAATGCTTAGCTACCTATCTGCAAAAAAAGAAATGTTGGAATACATTCAATGTTATAATACTTGACTGCATTATGTAACCACGATCTTTGTTGTTCAGGCCACACACAGAACAGACAGACCTGCAGTTCCGCCTCGACCTGGGCCGACCTCCCCCTGCCCCCCTGCCTCAGTGTGTGAAACCTCGCCTCTACAGGTATGAGAGCTACTGTAGAGCTGACAACTACAGGTCATGAACCGGCTCGTTTGTCATGTGGATATGCAAGACATCATTATTCCTTCCTGCATTTTACACTGTTCAGACATCGTGAAATATATATTTCAGTAGAGCTTTTCACGCCTGCAACAAAAGGGACCCCCTTTCCCCCATTCCTGTCCTAAATGTTTTGATTATTATGCCAGGCCATAGGAGCTGTAGCAACCTGAGCAGTCTGGTTAAATGCTCTGATTATGTGCCCGATAGAAGAGTTTAATCTCCTTTCTATAATGTCAAAAACTAAGAAAAGGAACCAACAAAGTGAGAGAATGCAGTAATGTTGATAAACAGATTCATTTTCTTTGCCTATTACAGACCAGACCGCCACCACCTCCATTCAAGCCGCCGCCCCTGCCTCCAATAGAGAGACCATATGAGTCATTGTACAGTGAGATAGACAGTTGTCTCTACCTGGAAATTCTGCCAAATGATGATGATGGGATGGTGAGGAAGACTGTGTCTAGCTGTGTGTGCAGCTGTATTCTCTTAAGTAGATTGTATTTTCGTAGATTTGGACAATGGTATACTGTAATTTATTTCTATTCCATTACTCTATTTCCGTTAAATGCTACCAGACACAAGAGCAGTCAGCACTTCCTTCCGGACCACACTACCAGAGTGGCTGCAACGCTTCTCCTCAAGAAACCACCAAGGATGCAGGGGTAAGGCTAAGCTCAATTGGTTTTGTCCTTTACCTGCAAATAAACCATGATTTAGCACAAATGCATTTTGTTTCATAAATAAAATCTATTGAAACGATTTTGACAATAAAACAATCTGTTTTCCTCAGGACATCGATGGGATGTTGAGGTGGTTAAAAAGAATGTCAAGTAAGTTGTTTTCTAGATAGATATTTTATGAATTTTATGAAGACTAAGGAAGCATTAACCTAGTTTGTATCATGTTTTTTTTTCTGACTACCAATAATGTGTTTAGATAATTTTGAAAAGAAAAGACCAATAAATAAATCAGTTGCCATGAAAAGCTGCACAGGTGTCCTCAGTAACAAAGAGCGTGGCCAGCAGTTTCTAATAATCTCTGTGCTGTCACTCCAACAGAATCTGATTTCATGACTCTGACGGTGTTTGGCCTCAGTATAGACGAGGAAATCAGGTAACCACACAAAACTGATTCCCTTTATGTCAACTGGCAATGTTATTTTGCTGCCGTTAATTGTGAAAATATTTCTCAAATTAGTAATAGGAAATAAAGCTTCAAAGTAGACAAATTAGATACACAGTTTGGAACATCTACGGTTTCAGTACAAAAATACTACAATATGTCCTTTTACATAACAATAACAACTTAAATGTGACCATGGAACTTAATGGCCTAAACTATTTCAGAATTAATTAAAAAACATAACAAAAAAAAATAACTTTTATGTCACTGTCCTTATGCAGATCATTTAATCAGAGAGTCATGCATGTGACAAAGGCCCTGCATCTCTACAACCTTCTCATGATAAAACACAACAACAGCCTGCGGGTCATCATCACAGAGTTCAGGTCCATCTCCGAAAGCCTGGACAAGATGCAGAAGACGACCAAAACCATGGGCATTGCAGGAGGCACCACGGGGGCTGTGGGAGGGGTGACTGCAATAGTGGGTATCGCCTTGGCTCCTGTGACCCTGGGTGCCTCGTTGATTGTTACAGCTGTTGGTGCTGGAATGGTGGTGTCCGCTGGAGGTATGGGCGCCCACTCTGCCAAGGTCAATAAGAACATTGTGAATAGGATGACAGTTGAGAAACTAGTGAACAAATATATGGCAAATATTGTTGAAGTGGAAAATTGTCTGGATTTTATCCTCTCTGGGATGAATGAGCTGCGAAGGCACGACATTGCCAGGTTACAGAGGGCGGGAGCCCGGCCTGATGCACTGACGCTCGCACGTCTGTCACAGTCTGTGTTTGGTGGCAACGTGAACAATGATAGGAGGGCTTCTGTTGTGCAGGCAGGTGGGATGGCATCTGAGAAACTGCTGCAGGCTTTCACCAAGGAACTGGATCAGTATTTTACAGGAACGAAGGATCAGAAGCTGAAGAAGTCAAATAAGAGCAGGTTTTCAGGTAGAATTTGCCGGCTGGCTGAAACTCTGCAGGACGAACTAGATAACCTGAATCGTATGTGGAAAATGTTTATTTGACGCAAAAAACTTTTTGTTGGTTTTTGTGCCCCCTAACCCTGACCCTTTTTACCACTCGTATTTTAATAAACATTGTGGCCTATGTCAAACCTAATGTGTGATTATTTTGTATTTAGGGGTAGTTCAAGATTGTAGTTGTACTACCAATTGTGATTGTGATACATAAAACCGCAGAATTAATGGAAATCACTCATAAGCGAAAACATGTTGCATTCATTTAGTTCACAATAACCAGTGATTACTTTTTAGGTTGACAGCAAACGAGCAGCATGCATGGAATGCGGAACACAAAGACTGGCGGACTGATAATGTGGGCGCTGCGGAAGGATACATCCCGTCCTTGACTTAGGTTCTATATTAGCACCGCGCCACAGCACACGCCATTTTCTTTCTCGAGGAACAACAAACGACGTGACAGCATTGTTGAACATCGCTCTGTTCGCCGAAATGGCTGTGTAAAAGTGTGCCGCGACCCAGCCGCCAACAAAACAGTGCATCCAGCCAGTGCACTGAGTTACTTCTAATTCAGCAAAAATGTCGTAAGTATTTTATTTTTATATTGGTGGATGACAGCTGCCCGGCCTACAATGGCCACGCGCCTCAGCAGCCGGTGATCGCGCGAGCACAAAACTAGATCTGATTGAATGCCAATGAATATTAGTTTGACATGAACTGATATCCCGCATAGATTAATAGTTATTTGCATAATGAAGTACAGATTTAGCTGTTGAGGTGACGTAACACGTGATCTGATTATAATACAAAACGTTATCTTTTGTATCGGACTTAAATGGTCTTGGTACGTTTGATCCACCTAATGGTCAAGGACGACGTTGCTAAATATTTAAGTATTATCGCGACTGCCTTTCGGTTCCTACGTGGCAGTCAGAAAATGGTTCGTTTCCTCTTTGTGTCAAAATGGCGGCTTCACACTGACGTATTGAGAACAAGTGGAGCTGTTGTTTTTTTTATAGCGAGGGAGTCTGGAGACAGACTGACGTCAGAGTCACAAGACTGGTAGCTGGGTGGAAACACGTGACCTCTAGCAGGCGCACAGCAGTGAGGGGGCAGTGTTGCACTAAAATGTGATTTACTTTTTAAGATCATTATTTATCCTCATACAATTTTATACAAACAAGGTCTTTGTGCACACAAGTAGTGTTGACCGTTTTAAAGTGTAAAGCATCAAAACTTCAATAAGGTTTATTAATAAAAAATGACTTCTACAATATTTGTTTTGATTTTCACCGCTCATGTCTTCTCCCCGTCCTCAGGTCCTTTGTGGAAACCCTCACCGCTGCTGCATTCGACAGCATAAAAGAGTTCGAAACTGCCCTAGCATCGTCACGCACTCCTTTCGTGACCAACAACAGCCACTATGACCATGATGATGACAAACTCACTGTTTGGCCTGGAAGACATGGAGGCCCTTATCTTGGGACCTTCCTCTCCCATGGCTGACGCCGTGGACTTGCTGTCTTTTTTTCATCCTGATCAAGAACAGGAAGGAGGAGGAACCTTATTGGAGGGGGACGCTTCCCCTGTGTCACCCCTCACCTCCTCATCGCTGTCCTCTTCCTCCTCTCCTCCTCCCTTCTACTCTCCTCCTCCCTCACCGCCGGCAGTCCTCCTCCGTGGGGACAAAGCCGGGACTGAGTCGGACCTGCTCTCCCTCCCCTGGCTGGGCCACCCTGGTCACCTGAGACAGACAGTCTCGGGTGACGGCAAAGGTAATAATGGTGTAAAATGATGTTCAGTCCTAATAATCACAACACTTAACATATTTGAAATACTTCTTGAGCACCATCTTAGTATAGACAGCCCTCATTGATACAAAACGTCTCATTTGCCTCCACAGAAGATATGTTTGACCTGGAATGGATGGCTGAGAGGGTGGATCTGAGCGAGTTTGACCTGGATTCTCTGATTGGCTCCTGCAGTCCTTCTGAAGAGTCCCCCAGCTCTCCAGAAGACTTTCTAGCCTCCCTGGATTGCCCCATGGAGCTCGACTCCGCCTCTTTTCCCTGTATAGCTCCCCCTGCCCCTCCTGCTGTCTGTTCAGAGCCTTCTGTCATTACAGTGGATGAGCCTGAATCCTTCATTGATGACCAGGATGTCCCCTCCCCTCCGCTGTTTGTCCCAGAGCCACAAGAAGAGCTGGAAATCAAATCTGAGCCCGTGTCTCCAGCCCCGTCTCCCCCCTTGGTTGATTCTCCCTCCTCCCCAGTTCACACCCTGGACCTGGGAAGTGAGGTGGATGTCTCGGAGAGTGAGGCGAAACCAGTGGTGGCTTCTATCATCCCTCAGGTCCAGAGGCTCGTGCTGTCCCTTTCTCCAACCCGCATTGTCCTGGTGCTGGCTCCCAAAGACGAAGTGGCAATCACCACCACCACTGTTACCACCACATCGCCACACATTGACTCCTCCTCCCCTCCACCAAAGTCCTCCAGAAGCAGACCATACCCTGAGCCCAAATATAAAGATAGTCCACCCACCACCAGTGTCAACGTCAAGTCCCTCGTGGGCACAGACCAAAGGGCACCTTTGAAGGCACCAAAGGCCAAGAAACTGAAGAAGATGGAGCAGAACAAGACGGCTGCCACGCGTTACAGGCAGAAGAAGAGGGCTGAGCAGGAATCCCTCGATGAAGAGCACGCACAGCTGGAGAGGAAGAACATGGAGCTGACCGAGAGGGCCGAGTCCATGGCCAGGGAGATCAAGTACCTCAAAGAGCTGATGGAGGAGGTCCGCCAGGCCAAGGCCAAAACGGGTCTTGGTGGTGACCCCTAGTGGCTGGACCTAACAACAGCAACAGATGTGTGTGTGTGTAATAAGACGTGATGATGAGAAAGTGGTGCTCAGCAGAGTTCATTTCTTTATCACTGTGTGTTCTGTGTACACAGTCTTGGATGCACTGTTCATTTAAAGCTAATGTTTGTGGGAACATTTTTAAATATCTGACACTGGTATTAAATATAGAATGTTTTTCACATTTAGAGTAGTTCTATGCATACTTATAGTATTTTCCATTCAGTATATAAACTTGTGCTGTTTCTTGTAATGTTTGTAATTTTTTCCTATCTCTGGACTTCAGTTACTTGCCAGTAGGATGTGTTTTTAAAATGTATGTATTCTAGTATAGCCGCCCCATCTGTATTATGAATCTCTTAATAAAAGAGTCTGAAATCTTATTGGTCACTTGGTGTGATTCCCTCCTAGATATCAATAATGTATATAAGGATAGTTACAGGCAAGTGGGGCCTCTAGGGTCTGAGCAGAACAACTGCTCAACAGGGTAAATACAGTGCCAGTTTATAGTGTGGCTACCTACACTGCACTGCAGGTGATTTGTACTTATTTAGCACTTAAAAACTTTAAGTTCACATCACTGAAGCACAAGTTTGACCTATTTCTAGACTGTTTTAAGTCTGTTGAGAACCGAACGGTCTGTTCCCGTTCTGATAATGCATTACAGTGAGCCCGTGGATGTGCATCTGAATGGATCCTCGTTTATACAAACTAGGAAGAGGATAATGGAGTCCGCCTGACCAACGGCGTGCTGAAGACGCACGAGTATTCAATCACCTGACGAGGAGTACACATGTATTGGTCAGAGTCTGTGGGAGCATGCCAGAGAGGAAAAACACAGAGTGCTGACTGGTGCTGATCTAGGCACAGCTTGTATAATACCAACAAGAAAAAATGCGTGCATTCAGCTTACAACTGGCCCTAGGTGGTCACACCGTAATTGGTCCAGGCTTTCGTCCAGATAGCTTAGGGACGATCTATATCTGGAGGTACGCCATAGTCAAGATGGTGCAGAGCTACTTACAATAGGCAAAACATTTCCTCCGGAAAAAAAGACTTTGCTATGCCTGTGTGTCCTGCCTTTGTAAATGCCCTCATTTTTCACGGGGTTATTATTTATTACTTCTTGAACAATATTCATGGAAAGCCACATCTTCTGAGATAAATAAAACCCTACAGAATATGGCAGAGTTCACTTACTGTGTGTACTAACAATAGTTTCTGGCAACGTAAACTTAGTTTATTTAAAGGTTTAAAAGCTTTTATTTTCCAAAATTAAAGCCTTGGACTTTAAAAAAATATTTTGCCTATAATAATATGCCTTATGTTACATTGTTTTCAATATTTATATAGTGTAATTCTCCACATTCAGTATTCTGTGGTTATGGTGGTAGACAATTCTGTCTTCAACGCCACCTAGAGACGGCACTACACAATTACTACTTCCACCACAGAGTCATCAGCTGCGTGTCAGAATAATAATGACTTTTGTCTTCTAGGAGGGTACTGCAGTCCATCGACGAGAACAAAGTTAAATAAGTTATAAATATAAGTAAATAATAAGATGAAAGCCAAAAATACACAACAATATATCCATATCTTTTATTGTCTGAGGATGAGCAAAGTACTGATGGCACAATCACCATTTAGGAAGGACCACACAGGAATTAACGTCACTTTGGCTACAGTAAAGTGGTAGAACTTACACAGTGCAAAATGCTTCGCTAAAAGTGCACAATGTAACATGTTTTACACTGTAAATATACACAGCGTACACAATATATTCACATGTGAAGTGGGACTCTAAGACTCCACATGTATGTTTGAAACATCCTCATATCAAATTGTAAAGTCATGCTTGTCACACTAAGTGCTGCGGTAGCCTACATCACTAGATGAAGCACAGAGTCAGTAAAACATAGGGGAAGCAGTGTCAGGGTTTGTATAAAATAACATTTTACAGCATGGCAGTGGTATCGGTCAACATATAATATATGCTTGTATTTGAACCTTTCAGAGCATGACTTCTCTTTTTTCCACTTTTTCTTTTTTGCAGGTATAAAGGTAGAAGGATGTGATGTCATACCAGACATTCCCATAGCCCTCCTCAAGCAAGAGTCAGAGGGATCAGAAGTGAGGTTGCCTTCAAACTCTATAGGCACTGGTTTATCTGCATGCGGCGTCTTAACATGCCTCTGAGAGCTGAATATATATATTTTACTTTTTCAAAACATCGATGTCAGGAACAGATGTCTTGATGATGTAGAAAAGGGTAGTAAAAGCCCTGTGTGAGCTCGAATTGTTCATGAGGTTATGTTGTTTCTGTAGCATGCGAAAGCTCGCTGTAGTCTATAGGATACTGCCCTGCCGCAGGGCTGTACTTCCACTCTCACGCTTTGATGCTGAGGCACGTAGCTGAATCTACCTTGTCGATAAATGCACTGGATGCATGACCAGTAACAGTGAAGCGGAGCCAGCCCAAGCTGCTCCGCAGGGATCTGAGACTGCACACAGTTTCAGCCTTTCCTAACTGTTTTTTAGAGCTCTTCGAATGCATGAATGCCACAGCAGAGGTGGGCTACAATGACTATATTTCCTGCTTCAGATGGATTCAATTAATCTTTTTTTGCACAAGAGAACGAAAGGAACCGATTCCGACCAAAGTGCAAACACTGACTCTCGTCTACTTCCAGCAAACTAAAGCAAAGACAAAACAAAACTACAACTCCAATTTGAATAAATATGTGACTTACGTCTGCAGTTTAACAACCAGCATTAATCAGCATTTCTGTAAATGTACCAGATTTTGCCCTGGGGGAAGCATTTCAATCCTGTCTCCCTGAGCAGAAACTCGCCAAATGTTACCAAAGAGAATTTTAACATCACCCATGTAATCGGGTCAGAAAGTTACCAGTTGTTTCATTTGTGAAGGTGTACTTTTACAACTCAACACTCCCCTCGCTTTTTCTTACAACAATGTGCACACATTCCAGTACACATTATTATCTTTTGCCATACTGGCTATGTTTTGGATTGGTATTCACTTGGTGGCTTTCAGCCAAGCCATTTTCTTTGAACCCTTATTGATTCAGACAAATTAGAACTGAATGTCAGAAATGGCACTTTGACGCAGAAGTCATACATCGAGATACTCCTCTTAGTCTTCCAAATAACCAAGAGTGACAAACTTACTGCAGACACGAGTCCTACCACTGAATCTGACTGGTCATTATAATATTTTCTTTTTAAGCATATCGCTTTTGGTTTTGATTTAACGTCTTCAGCTTGTAATACAAAGTTTATCAGTGCAGTCTGAACATAGTTACAATGATGAGTAATTCTTTACTGTGCATTGTGGAAACAGGGTCTCTTTAGCAGCAGTTGATATCTGTGTACATGCTCATGGATAGGGATCGAACTCTGGTCCCTTGAAGCAGAAGCAGAGTATTTCTTCTCCTCTTGGGTTAGAGGAAAGATTGCGCTTTCAGTCCGGGTCGAGCTTTGCTCAGCTAACAAAGAGATTTCCAAACCATTTGTTTTCCCCGAAAACTCTCCAGAGTCGGAGTGGGATATCTAGATGAGGTTCAAGTTACACAAGGTGATGTTTGGGCCTATTGAAGACTCAGAATGAGAATAAAAAGCCGGACCACTTTCCTTGTAGTGCGATCGGGTCACTGTAGCTGGCATCCTCGACAGTCATCCTCAGGCTCTGTGTTGTCAGAAGAGTAAGAGCTTTCCTCGCTCACTGTCAAATGAAACACAGTTAAATTAGAAAGAAACTTCAGTGATTAGACACACAAACTTTATGTACGATCAAATGTGTGTGTGTGTGTTTCAACTGCAACAAGACAAAAACACTTTGCAAAATATGTATGAAAATAAAATTGTGTGACTTACACCACTCAGTCTGTATGGGGAGGAAAGCCTTGTCCCCGTTCTCTCTGATCATCTCCTCTATCTTGTCAAGGAGGACTGACACACTCCTGTCCTTCCCTGGAGTCTTACTGTCCAGGACATGGTAATAGTTCCCACAGAATTCGAGAAGTCTTTGCAGCTCTCGCCCACCTCTGAGAATGTGCTCCTCGATGGGCGTGCGGCCCAACCAATCACCACAGCTGAACAGCACCATGGTGTGGAGGCACGCAGTGTCACCAAACAGAGTCTCTATGTGAGCCAGGAGGGTTCGCCTCTTCCTGGCGGTGAGGGACGAGACGACGGGGAGGACCAGCAGCAGGGTGTGGGGTCCAGGTCGCAGGAGGGCAGCTCCGCGCTGGGACTCCTGGCGAATGCGCTTCGGGGTCCGCCGCACCGAGAACCAATCCCAACCTGGGGTGTCGACGATAGTGATCCGACGGCCGGATACGAGCGCCTGCCTTCTAAGACACAGCTCCGTCTCCTGGCCCGACTCAAAGTACCGACGGCCCAGGATGGAGTTCCCCACTGAGCTCTTTCCAACGCCCTTCCAGCCCAACAGGAGCAGTCTCAACTCTGTAAACCCAGAAAGGCAGAGAGAGAGAAAGAATGAGATATGGAGAGAGAGAGAGAGGTGGTGAGAGAAACAGTGGGAGAGAATGGGAAAGCATTAGGAATAAAAGCAACACTGATTGACTACAAATGAGTAAGCTGTTTCCCAGAACACCAATGAACAGCATTACGACCACATCACACACACACACACACACACACACACACACACACACACACACACACAGCTCCCTCATACCTCTGGGAGGTCCTCCGATCATCTGCTCCCTCTGTCTGGCGTGCTCCTCCATCCTCATCCTCTCTTCCTCCAGAGCCCTCCTGGCCTGCTCTTCCTCCAGTAAAATCAACTCGTTCACCTCAAAGTACCAGCCTGCATGACGGCAATAATGAATGATTCATTGTTTCCAATCAGTTCTATAATTCGACTGGTGTAGTCATTAATAATGAATACAGATCATAATGTGGAAATTGCAGGGGTGACGCTCTGCATACAGCACTTTTATTTGGTCAAATGTTATTTTACAGAGCAAGAAATGCTGTAATATAACAATTGAGAAGAACTAACCTTGGTTGTCAGTGATCATTTCCTCCACCTTTTCCATCAACTCGGGTACCTGCGTGTTGTCTTCCGTGTCTTTCCGAGTGTTATTAAAGGCGTGATACCTGCAAGTAGAAAAAAAAACACCTTCTTAAAGGGGCACACCACCAATTTTACACAGTTCACCTTACTTATCAGGAGTCTCGCTTAGCCTTTGAAAACAGGGCTATCATGTCTTCACCTCTGACGGGAGCTTTCCAGCATTTCAAGAAATAACCTTGCTGATGTCATAGTGATGTCATCAGGGTTATCTCAGTTTAGGCTTGAGACTTTTTTTAAGCAGAAAGCTTGACACAAAATGTAGGATGTAGGGACTAAAAGCCAGGATATCTCGGCCTTAATCAATGCAAACAAGATTTGATCATTTAATTAATAATAATTTAAAAGATCATTCCATGCATTCTTCATCCTTGTCAAAATCTGGCACCTACATACCCACAATGCAACTCTGCTAAACTGCAACTGCCAAAAGTTCAGTTGCTATTAGAAGCTAATGTAGCCTCAAGCAGAGATGAGGAGCGGGCTACAGACTTCTGCTATGCTTACTTCTTTCACATTCATACACATTGTGGATTGTCATTGATTGTTTCCATTTTCATACTCTTAGCTTTCAGCTCTTACAGACGCTGACATAAGTGACATCATTTGAAGCAATTCATCAGACTTTGCGCAGCTCCCTCTGGAGCCACAAAAAACTTTATATGACTTTTGTACATTAGTTAAGTCTTCCACACAACATGTAAACACACTTTGTGTGTGTAAAAACTGTAGAGTTACCCTTTAAGCTGTCTATTGAACTGCTGCTGATTGTTTTGCTTACACAGTGCTAACAAAGACTTGACACAGACATAGAGCAGGCTTTTGTGAAGTCAAAGAAAGAGGGAGAAAAAGAGAAAGGTAGAAAACAGGCACTGTACCTGCTTCCACATCTCTCCACCAGCCACTGCAGGGGCTCTCCAGTGTTCGCTATGTGCTCCTCAATGAAGACACCTTTGGGCAGCTTGTCCACCCCAGTAAAGACCACCATGGAGTACCTCCAGGTCCCTCCGCCCAGGGCCCCTAGCTGCTCCTCTGCGGCCCTCCTCTGGATGTCAGTGAATTGCTGGGTGACCGACACCACCAGCAGGATAGCGTGGGGTCCAGGAGGGCAGAGAATGGCCCCCATGCACGGCCCCTCGCTGTCCAGGCTCGGCGGGGCCTGTGGCGGGCTGTCCGACTCTGCGCCGGCTGTGTCCTCATTGTCAGCTTGGGCGTTCTCCTCCGGGTCACTGGGGATGGCCCACGGCGGAGTGTCGACCACAGTGACCCGTCGGCCGTAGATCTCCGTCTGGCCCACGTTGCTGTGAGTAGTCTCTGTCCCACTGTCGAACACCTCATCCCCCAGGATAGTGTTGGCGGTGGAGGTCTTACCAGACTGTGGCCCCCCCAGGAGCAGCAGTCTACGCTCAGGGGGGTGTCGGCCCCTGGGGTCCCCTGTTGAAGCACAATGATTAGACTGCAGGTTCCCCACAAGGATGGGTTTGTTGGTTTTATTTTCTGACTGCTACCTGAAGCACAGCAGAGGATATTATCTTCATCGCTCTGTTCTGTTGTGTCTCTAAAGTATATTGTCTTGTCTGCATTCTTCCACTGCAACATATAGTCTCATCCCTCTACTAGTCATGCACTCTCTTGCCTTAATTTCTGTCCTCACTCCTTTCTTCCCCAGTGTCCTTCCTCCTTGCTATACATGATACCTCTTCTCACCTTTCACTCTTGTCTGTATCCGCTTCTTCTCTCCCCCTAACCCCCCTCCCAGCATGCCTCCTCTTTGTTTTGCTGTCTTTAGCCGTTGGAAAAATTGGGTCAGAGAGGAGGGACCTTGGACTCCTTCCAGAGAGAATGGGCATGTGGACAGAATATGATTTACTTTGAGTTAAAAGTTGAGGATGAATGTTTTGATAATCGGCATCACAGAAGAATATCAATATCCAAAGGATTGCACGAGGAACAACGACTGCTCTGTGTGGATGAGGAGAGGGAGAGAGAGAGATTATAGGAGGAGGAGAGAGAAGTTTATTGATTTTTCTCCTGTTACTTCATGCTGCTGACACTTTCCATATGAGCTGCTAATCACACGAAGTAGACTCAAGCAACAGTTCCCTAGTATTGTGGATGTTAGGTTCAAACATGAAATGGCTCGGAGAGTTTACCCCGAATGCTGTGACTGAACGAATGGTGATGACGGGGGAAGCTGCGGCGAGGTGTGCAGCAAAAGGATCAAAAACCCACTTACCAGTGTCAGAGGCAGAGGACACAGCAGCCATCTTGTGTGTAGAACCTCTGGCTTCCGCCTCCTCGGCCCCCCTCCTCCTTCTCCTTCTTGCCTCCACGGTGGATTCCTCTTCTTGCCTCTCTTCAGAAAGCGACGGATCCTGAGTGGCGTGCGAAAGGCTGGCAGCTCAAATGCTTCTTGGCTCTCTCTTTCCCTCTAGCCCTCATTCTACTGCAGTGTAACTCACTATCTTCTGATCCCTGTGTCTACCCCCTGCCTGCCTTTCTCTCCTCATACCTCCTCTGCCATCCAACTTCTCCCCCTCTTTTTTTTTAATATGTTATGTTCCACACCCCCTCACCCCACTGTGGCTCTTTTCCGTCCTTTCCTCCGTAGCTTCTCTTCCCCTCTCCTTGTCTTCCAGCGCTCCTTCTTTTGTCTTATTTATCTGTCCAGGCAGAGGGGAAAGAATGTGCAATGCAGGAGACTGGAAGCCAAATCCACCCCTGCTGCAGCAGCTCTAGGAAGATGTCTCGTCATTTTTCTCAAGGCAGAACAGAGGAAGCTTTTCTTCCCACTTGCTCGTATCAAACAGCAGCAGCAGCAGCAGCAGCATCAGAAGTGTGGCACTGTATGCAGACTGCAGTCAGGAGGACAGATAGAAAGATGGATAGACAGAGAGAGAGAGAGAGAGAGAGAGAGAGAGAGAGAGAGCACTCTGTTCTCTGTTTACAGCTGGATGTATTCCCCAGCTGCTGCATCATGCAAAAACACTATTTATATGATGCCTGCAGACGTAGAAATATTGTGAGGCAGGAGGGGGATGTATACTGCATGAATACATTTAAATATTGATATAAGACATACAGCCACAGCTTACATAATACATAAAACAAGCTTCTATAAATAGAAGCTGTCTGTTATCTAATTGCATTAAATTCAAAGCACCATCACCTTAGAGTGAATCATTTCTCAAGGATGCATCACGACCATGTGATGTTGGGCAGAAAAATGACATAAATCATCCTGAATGTCTGAGCTCATCCTTGGCTCCATCACAGATTCATTATGTGCGCTATATGGCGTGATACGTTCACGTACCCAGGGGAAATCACGTAAGACCGAGGGTGAGAAAAAACATTAGCTGTATGACCTTAAATTGTATAATAAAAATAATAATGAATACAAATATATATATATATATTGCAACGTTTGTTGACGTTTGTTGATACTTCTCGCGCATTGGAGCGTTGTTTCAACTCTTTTGCGTCGCAGCTGTTAAGATGACATAAATAGCGCTACTGCGCCGTACACCGTTACAAGTGTCATAGTCAGACCTCACGCCGTACACCGACGTATAGTGTCGTAACACAGCGCTGCTTTGTCCACGTGATGCTGCAAGTTGCTGTCGGCGCGGCTCCTTGTGAAGCTGTCGTGTTTCGGTGACTGTGTGTGTGTAGGTGGAGGTACTGGGTAGACCCTTGGGTTTTAGCGAACTCCACCTCGTCTTACAAACATGGAGGCAACCGACGAGTTCATGAAGTACCGGTCCCCGCTGGTGTCGAGGTATGCCAGCAAGGAAATGGCCTACAACTTCAGTGACAGGAAGAAATTCACAACCTGGAGGAAGCTGTGGATCTACCTGGCCAAGGCTGAGAAGGTTTGACACACTGTAGCTGGACAACCACAAACATTGCCGGCGTCCTAGCTGTTATTGTGTTTGTGTACACACTTTACTTTTGCATGCTTTAAGTCTTGCGACATAAAGTTTGCGACCTTCAAATAGATCAAGTTCCCTGCTCTAAATATAGTTTTAAGGAGGACCCAACTTAAAGGCTCTGTGCATGGTTGTCAGGTCCTGAGCTCAGCAGAGGTATGTCTACTCTTTGTACCACACTATAGGCAGAGAAAACACACACCAGCAAGTATAAAGACAAACAAGAAACAGTTCTATGCTAGGAAGACTTGAACATAATAAAAGTAAATAAAACAGCCTTTGGATTTACACAGACACCAACTGAATGGATGTATTATTGAACATAGTTTATAAATGCAATAACATTTCCCTCATTGTCCCTTATGACTATGAAATATAGCAATTAAAATGAAAACATTAGTCATATGCCACTGCAGACTACTGTGCACTGTACACCTAGGATCCCTAAGTGTCCTGCATTTAGATAACTGCTTTTCCCCTCAGTGCCCTGTCCCACACCAAATACTGTATCTGTGTTCCTTACTATGATAACCAGAGCTTTGGCCAAAACAGCACCAGTGCAACAAACCTTGACCTTTTTGTGGTTTCCCCCCTTTGTTACCCCTCAAGTAGCTTCAAATGATCTCGTCCCTCACTGTCTGACAGTATGACACATATTTTCTGTATCAGCTTATAGAGATATGTGAGCTCTATAATGTTTACACTATAACATTTAAACCTATAACCTATAAGACTCCATTCTTTCTATTGTTGCACCACTCCAGTAAATGGAAATATTCTTCATGTGTTGTATATGATTAGATATTTGGTTTCTTTGGAAACTTGTGGCTGCACAGCACGGGTCTGTAAAGGCGGCTCCAGGGGTTATGAGAAAATACCATCTGAGACATCTTGACATTTAGCTCCCAAACCAAACAGCCATGTGATCCCCAGCCCATGTCTAACTGACCGGTCAAGATTTATCAAAACACAAGCTATGTTTAACTAAGTTTGCAGTTACTGATGATTTAAAATATCTAATAATATGACTGCATGACTCTCAAACGCTAAGTCTGCAATTCTCATAATTCCTCTGAGCTCTTCTGCAGCTGTCTTATTAAAGAGAGGTGGTAACTGTTGACAGACCCTCTCTCACATGCATTACCTCACATGACCTGTTACACACACACACACACACACACACACACACACACACACACACACACACACACACACACACACACACACAGACAGTCCTTTCTTTTTCAACTTTTCCTGTATTTTGAGAAGTTGGCCAGGGGGTTAGCTTTGCTACAGTTTGCCTGTGCACAGTTTGTCAGGCCTGTGGCTGCTGTTGGGTGGTTTGTGTGTGTGTGAAAATAGCATGAAGAAAATATCACAGTAACAGGAGACCACCTCCTGAGAGGCTGCGTTTTATCAGCCAATAAGCACAGCCCAGCCTGACTTCTGTAGCCTTGATGCTAATTTTTAAAAATGTTTTGTACTGGGTCACTATTTATTTGGAATCAGCTTGCGCACGGTCTGACCTTTGACACGGCAGGGTTTCACGTCGTTGGGCTTTGGACTGTGTTGCAACACAGGGGGAGAGAGACTCCAGTTTCAGCCTATTGTGTAGTCCCATCTCATGACTGCTCCATCCCAACAGGAAAAACGCTAATCTAATTAGGATATTGAGCGCCTTCTCACAAAGAGAGCACATGCCTGTCAAGACTGTAGAAAAGACAGAAAGGGTAGCTGATGTCATCATCAGGCTGTCTGTCTCCTGTTCTTAAAGTGACCTGTGAGTCTCTAAAAACATTTACTGTCATTTCTAGCAGCAAACCAACGTTTTGCTCAGGTTACCTGCCTCTTGACTGGGGCTGCAGACAGCGTTTAGTTTTTCTTTCAGTATTGATTATCGACTCCTGGTTATTTTTTCAAATCCTTGTTTTGTCTATAAAATGTCGAAACATCGTTTAAATGCCTACCACAATTTCCCAGAGCCCAACATGACATCTTCAAATATCTTTAGTTCGTCCAAAACCCGAAGATTCAGTTCACTATGATGAAGCTGAAACGAGAGGATGTTTACCATTTCCCCACATTATTGCATTAAAATGATTTATATAAATATTAATTGATGATCCACTAATAATTGACTAAACTAGACTGTTGTTAACTCGTAAGAAAATCCACCTTTAAGAAGTTGCAGAAATGTAGTTCTATTCATGATTTCATACATTATATTAACCTGCAAATATGTTTTTTCAATTGACTTCAATATAACTTTCCATAAAATTAGCTGTTGGGTATGTAATTGTAAAACGTCTAGTTCTGCTCTATGTGAAAAGTGCCCTGAGATAACTTTGTTCTGATATGGTGCTGTATAAATAAAACTGGATTGAATTGAATAAACACAGTTATTGATATATTAGATATAACAGTAAACATGGTCCCTACAGTGCAATGTGACGATGTAATCGACATATCTAATAACGTGGAACATTTCTAGTGTTTTAACCTTTACAACATGTATTAAAATGCTTTGCCAACAAACAACCGTAACCTTTACACAGTGTCTCTCTCTCTCTCTCTCTCTCTCCGCCCTCATCGTCCTCAGGCTTTGGGTCTGCCCATCACGGACGCCCAGATCCTGGAGATGGAGACCCATGAAAAGGACATTGATTTCTCCATGGCGGCCGAGGAGGAGCGTAAGCTCAGGCACGACGTCATGGCTCACGTCCACACCTTTGCTCACTGCTGCCCCGCTGCTGCTCCCATCATCCACCTCGGTGCCACATCCTGCTACGTGGGAGACAATACTGTAATTCCGATTGACATCAAACACACTACTATAGCTTGCATTATTCATTTGGTTACATGATCAATAATCTTCTTTTTGTTCTGCATGCATGCCCTTTAAACAATTCCCATCTAGAATGTGTCATGTGTTGTCTATTGACTACAAAGCTCATTTTTAAAGGTTTTCATGTTCTCTAAGTTCAGTTTTTTGTCCTCAGGATCTGATTATGCTGCGTGATGGATTTGACGTTCTCTTGCCTAAGGTGAGGCTCAGCTGTTTGCCAGAAAACATGCACGCTCATCCAGTTGTGCATCTATGAAATCGGTGGAAATAGGGGCACTGTAGCGCTGTTTTCTTTGCAGGCCTCAGCTGTTCAGTAACAAGTCAACAATGTAGAAATAATCCTAGCAGTACATTGTTTTGCAGTGTTTTGTCACACATCACATAGAATACAAACCAGAAATCAGCTTTTTAACATGTGAGGCTTGTATGGGCGTGAGTAATGACGGTGTATTATGCAATAATTCAGTGCTAAATCTCTCTCTCTTTTATTTTTTTATTTTCTTCTTTCCACAGCTGGCCAGAGTCATTGACAGACTGGCAAACTTTGCAGAGAAATACGTTGACCTCCCCACGCTTGGCTTCACACACTACCAGTGAGTCTGAACACAGCTGCGCCACTCTTGCATCTTTTCCACCAACATGGAATGCGTTCCGTTCCGGTTCGCGCACCTGATTTTGAACCGTTCTGAGCTTTTCGACCAGAACTAAATTGGGTCGGAACCTGAAAAGTTGGGAACAAAAAAATAGCATGGTTTCCATGACCTGAAGTGTGAAAAGTAAGGATGGAGAAGGCAACAATGGTCTCTGGTCTACTATGGTAACAGTCTTCTGCGTCTTTTTTATCATTCAATGCTTGTTTTTTTGGATAAAAAAAAAATCTGTAAAAACAGATCAAAAGTTCACAAGTATCATCTTGCTACTACTGTTTACTTCTGTTGTGCATTGTGCAGCACCCTCCGTTGTCGACCTATCTTTGATTACAATGGTTCCGCTCAAAACTTGTAGAAATGCGGCCTGGTTCGTTAGATAGCACAAAGGTTCCAAGACTCCTGAACGGAACCAGAGCTTCTTGGTGGAAAGAGGGCAACCGAGGGTCATCTCATCCGAAGCTGTGTCTTTATACGTCTGCCTGGGGCTTCATCTTTCTGATGAAGAGCATTTCTGTCTGTGTTTACACGCTCTCCCTCTCTTCCTGCTCTGCCCGACAGGCCCGCCCAGTTGACCACCGTGGGAAAGCGTGCATGTCTGTGGCTGCAGGACTTGGCCATGGACATGCGGAACCTGCAGCGAGCCCGCGATGACCTGCGTTTCCGGGGGGTAAAGGGGACCACTGGCACCCAGGCCAGCTTCCTGCAGCTGTTTCAGGGGGACCATGACAAGGTATAGATCATCAATAAGGCGATGATGATTTTTAAGTTCAGAAACTTCTCATTATGATGGGTTTAGAGACAATTCTCACCTTTTTAATCATTTTCCTTCACCAGGTGGAAGAGCTTGACAGAATGGTGACTGAGATGGCTGGCTTCAAAAAGTAAGCTGTGTGATTAAATGATAATATCCAGTAGAATCGTATCTGTATAATGGAAGAAATTTAATTATTAATATCACAATACATGCAGAAACTGAGATGAAATTTGTTTCTTGTGAAGTTGTGGAAACTGTAAAGTGGTTGTGTTGGTTCACAGGTTGTGGAGACTCTCTTTGTTATTAGCCCTGATGATGTTGTTTTCATGCTACACAGAGCCTACCTGGTGACTGGACAGACATACAGTCGTAAGGTGGACGTAGACTGTCTGTCCAGCCTGGCCAGTTTGGGAGCTACTGTTCACAAGGTAAGCTGCAGAGGCTGGAGGCGCCTGGAGAAATGTTGCCATCTAGTGGTGTGTAATGGAAACCTGCTCCGCACTTGACTTGAAATTTAAAAGCCGAATTTGACCTTTTGAATTTGGCATTAGATCTCTGCATTAACTTGTTGAAGCTCATCTTTGATTTGTTTGTCTGCTGTAGATCTGCACTGACATCCGCCTGCTTGCTAACCTGAAGGAGATTGAGGAGCCTTTTGAGAAAGAGCAGATTGGTAACTTTCACACTTCACACACACAGCTGGATCACATGCGGAAACGCAAAGACACAGGATCTTGTATTGCAGGTAACCTGCACAAACCGTATGTCAGCGTGAAGTTGTCTTCCTCCCCCAGGTTCCAGCGCCATGCCCTACAAGAGGAACCCCATGCGCGCAGAGCGCTGCTGTAGCTTGGCCCGACATCTGGTGGCGCTGATGGCCGACCCCCTGCAGACAGCCTCGGTCCAGTGGCTGGAGAGGACGCTGGACGACAGTGCCAACAGGTCAGCGGCCCCGGACATACATATGCACTGCGTTTTTGTTTGCCATGATACTCAGTGGAGTAGTACAGTAGTAAAGGTATCCGGGCTCTGAATCATGACCCCCCCCCACCTCCTTGCTCGTGTGCAGGAGGATCTCCCTGCCGGAGTCCTTCCTGACGGCTGACATCATCCTCAGCACTCTGCAGAACATCACAGAGGGCCTGGTGGTCTACCCCAAAGTCATTGAGAGACACATCCGCCACGAGCTGCCCTTCATGGCCACAGAGAACATCATTATGGCCATGGTGAAGGCTGGAGGGAACAGACAGGTATTTGTCGGTTATACGTTTGTGGTGTAAGAACAGTTCGCTGTGTCCTGACGTGCGTTCAGCGTTGGCGCTTAAAATCTTAAAAGTCTTTCTACTCCTTCAGGACTGCCACGAGAAGATCCGTGTTCTGTCCCAGGAGGCGGCGGCTGTGGTCAAACAGGAGGGTGGTGATAACGACCTGCTGGCCAGAGTCCAGCAAGACCCCTACTTTGCCCCCATTCTGGGGCAGCTGGACGCCATACTGGACCCCAAGACCTTTATCGGTCGTGCTCCCCAGCAGGTACAACGTGCCCTTCTCTGCCATCACGAGAGCTTTCGGCCTTGTTGAGTTTTGAGTTCCTGTTTACAGCACTAGAACTAATGGTGTTTAATATGTTCTGTTCATTCTTTTCTTTCCTTCTGCCGTGTCCTCTCATGCAGGTGGCCAGGTTCCTATCTGAAGAAGTCCGCCCCCTGCTGGAGCCGTACAGGGCTAAGATGGATGTCAAGATTGAGCTTGAGCTTTGACACACACACACACACACACACACGGATACATTGACTTGCACACAAGCCAAGAGAATAAGACTTGAGATCAGTGTGTATGGCCATGTTGAACGCTGCATAGTACCTCAATAAAGAACAATCACTGAATAATGTATCTCTGTTATGGTGTTTTCATTATTGCCTGCTGCATTTGAATAGGAATGGAGTAGAATTTGACGTGTTCATACTCACATCGTACAAAAGTTGCGTCTCAATTTAGGGGCTACATCTGTCGACGCCTGCATTTGAAGACCATATGCGTCCCAGCGGTGAGACAAGGCAGTCCCGTTTCGAAGGCTCTTTCAAATGTGGCTGAGAAATGTGGCCTTTTTCTTAATTTGGAGGATCCAGCGGCTTGATCCTTTGCAGCCCAACCCATTCCAAGATTCATTCAAGCGAATAAGGCGCCCCAGCCCACAGCCCAGCCCTGTAAATAGAAACGGTCCTATTACCGTACCTTACAGTGTAGCACACTGCTTGATTCCCAGTGCAGGGAATGAAGTGAGCTTTAGTTTTTTTTTTTTGGGGGGGGGGGGTTGTTGTTGTTGTTGTGTAAAATGTCAACTTTTTCAAATGTTGTGTTAATATTTTTTCTTTGCTCCAACTCAATCTTTACCCTTCCTCCCACAGCAGCCACACACCTTAAACACCACACACATAATCATTCACATCACATTTATGATTACTGCTGACACAAAGTTTACTTATCTCTGCGTGCATGAGACAAAGTGCGGTGGAGTCCCAGCTCACCTCATCTGCTAATGTCATTATGGTAATGGTAAAGATGAAATGAGCTACATTGAATGAAGTTATAATAGAGCTGAATCTCAACCTGCAGCCATTCCTCAGCACAGATTGAGTATGAATGTCTTGTCTCACACACCGTTTATTTAATAATTCATATTTATTTTTTATGCTTTAAATTTGCGGTTGAAATTCTTTTCCCTCTGTGTGTTTTGACTCACCTTGGAAGGGAGAGGTTGCAGCTGCACTGCAACATGTGGCTGTGGTCTTTGCTCCCCGTCTGCATGGCTGTCTTTGGCACTGTGGGCATTTGGACTGTGTGAGTATTTATCTCCCTCATTCACTAACAGCTGTTTTCATAGAGTTTCGTTATTTTAAAATCTTATCTAAAATCTCAGAATTGAGAAGTATTGAGAAGGCTTCTGTTGTGAGTCCTTAGCGTAGCAAGTGGGGATATGTCCACAACAAACAGAGCAGCATTTACTGCCTCAGTAAAGCAGTAAAGCTCAGCACCAGTTACAGTGTAAATATTTTGTGCATAGGTCGAAGGTAAGAAGTACAGGGAATAAGGGGGTGAGAAATTTGCATTAAGGAGAAACCCAGCAGTAAGTGTCACTGTAAAAATGTTATTGATTCTGCAGTGTATATTAAATAATTACATGTATACAGACAGGGGACAAACTGAATTAGCTTGTTTTTGCCCTTTTACAATAGTTATGAAACGTAGCCACACTGTGTGTTGAAAAAAACAACTTTGATGTAAAATATAATGTAATATATATACTGACTTATTTAAAAGCATTTTAGCCAGTAGTTTCCTATGTTATTTGTTTTGAAACTATATACTATACTATACTGTAAGTAAATAGTATTGCAATATTAACACTGTTACCCTGTTACTCCCATTTTCTTGTCTTGTTGCCCAGTAACAACATTGCTGTACCGATGAGTAGGTGCTATAAAACCTTACAGTGTAACTGATTTCTTACTTCTGGTCTTCCCCCCTTGTACTTTATATGTCTCTTTATGAGTGCCCAGTATTTTATTGATCCTCTCTTATTAACAATTATGTGGTAACTTGGGGGCTATACTCTAAAGCATTATTATTTTTATTACTTTATTACTTTATTTAAATTCACTGTGAGTAGCATGATACAGTTTACAATGAAAGTGGATTCATAGACCTATCCACTAACAAAAAAACTCCACAATACAGTTGTATAAAACATACAAAGGGATGCATTTATGTTTTCCATAAAAAACCTCATGCTCCTGAATCTAATAAATGAGGAGGTAACTGTTTTAAAGAAGAGAGAGGTGTCTGGTTTTCATTTGCTTAAAAACTTGTTCTGACAATTAATCGTTCAGTCTTAAATGTTTCCATGTATTATTATAGACAATTGGCTGTTTAGGGTGCCAGCTGAGCTACAATTCTTGTGAATTCACTGACAATACATTTTTTCCCTTCCTTCTTCACTAGGTTTGCCATAGGTGTAACAAATGGATCAGTCAACCTCACAGAAGGAGTCCCTTACATCAGGTTGGCATGATTCCCCTCTGTCCTGAGAGATGATGAAGAATAAATAAAGTCAAAGTTAAAGTGAAAACGATTCTATTTTCTCTTTCTCCTATTAGTGAGTGTGGCACCTACAACCCTCAGAGCTGTCTCTTCGCCCAGATCTGCAACGTCTGCTCTGCATTAGGTGATGACAGATACATTTTTGCCATTCTTGCTAGTAGGAGTCCCTTTAAAGTTATGGACACCTGTGTATATTTTCTTTTTGATTGATCTTTTTTTGGTTTTCACTCTAATACTATGGACAGATTTATGAGTTATTTCAGTTTCTGTCCTCTGATAAGTTGGATGTTAGTGTTTGCAGATTCACATGTTCAGAATTGATTTCTTATTATCCCACCAGGTTTTGTACACTATTAATCCACCATCTCTCTGTCTCTCAGCCCTGTGGATTGTGGTGATCCGTTTCCAGCAAGTAAGGGATTTTGGTGACCATGGAAAGGCCAACATAGCCAGCCTTGTTTTGGGATTCATCTCCTCTGTAGGAATCTCTGTCATTGGAAACTTCCAGGTAACAGCTTACGAAGATAAATCAATCATAATACAATAATAAAGAACTTAAAGAATTGCTCTTTCTTTTTCTAATCCCTCTACATTTGCCACTTAGCAATCAGTCTTAATGAAAATTCACCTTTTGGGAGCGTTCCTGGCTTTCTACCTTGGCCTGGCCTACTTCTGGGTAGAGCTGTTTCTGACCTATCGGGCTCAGCCGTCTCAGGACCGATGCTGGGTTGGACCTGCAAGGGCGACCTGCTGCATCCTCTGTACTATCCTGGTCATTGTTAGTATCCTTCCTATCATTAAGAAAAAACACATTAGGTAAATATAAAATTCAAGCTAAGCTGATACTTGTGTCCTTGGGAAGAATCTTTTTTACTATTTAAAAATGAATACATGCTTATTGTTGCAACCACATTTGCAATGCTTGAGATTCCCACACTTCTTTGGGAAGCCCAAATGTGGTCATTTGAATTGTTAGTTAATTATCTTATGGTTTTAACAATTTATCTATTCAGCTACTTTTGCTATTTTTAAATTTTCTCATGTTGAATGACACTGTACATGTGTAAAGCGTGAGGTGTGCAGTGTCTACTTTGAAAGCTCCCTCTCATTGTTTATGAGCACACATCCACAAACCAGGAACAGGAAACAACAGCCAGAGAGGTACAAGGGGAAGGGGCTGAGAATAAGAACATGAGCTACATCTCCTGGGTCACACAAATGTAACATGCAGCCAAGTAAAGAATTTGTAAGTGTCAAAATCAAACTTTCACAACATGTTTTGATTGACATTTATTGAGTGTTATGCTCCTTGACCGCTCTCCTCTCCTTCAGTGTCCGTTCTCCACAATACAGGCCATCGCTCCGGGGCTGCTGTGTGTGAGTGGGCCTTGGTCATGTTGTTCTTCTGCCTGTTTGGGCTTTTTGCAGCGGAGTTCAGACACATCGACTGCCACCACCTCACTGTACAGAAACAAGGTCGTGAGAATGGCAGCAGCCCTGCCTCAATAGAAATGAATGGTTATGTTGCAAATGCACTTAGCTGAACTCACATGTACAATTACAAGTGCATGTGGTTCAGAAACAGCAATCTTCTTGGGCTGAACCTACAGTTGCCATATTGTGTTTAATGGAGGTACAAAGCCTGTGCACTGGATTCATAATGTACACATTCTATTACTGCAGAGTAGTGCTGCTTTAGTGCCTTATAGTGACTCAATGGGAGTCTCTGATATTACTATTTATTATATTTTTGTGTTTGCGATTTTGAAAGATGCAGAAATAATGTTTTTCAATAGCTGCATATTTGCATCTTTTAACAAATGCTGCATTTGAACCTTTTTTAACATTGTACTTTGTCTCAATTGTTTAAAGGTTTTACTACCTTTACCTTTTTATGTTGTCGTACCATTCCATGATCAACACATAAAGATAGTAAAGAACACATTGTCTTTCCATTTCTTTAAAATGATAATCTGATTATTGTTTTTACGATTATCTGATTAACTGATTAAGTCCTGACAATGGAGAATCTGGAACTAGATTGGGCATTTGTTCAGTTATCTAAATAGTTGCTGGTTGATTTCTTCTGCAACTGATTAATTGACTCATTGTTTCAGCTCTAAAAAAAGTGGAAGCTGCATGTAATTGTGTCTTGGCCCATACTGCAATAAATATATACTAACACATGGTGGCACAATTTAACTATCATTCACTCTGCACAGTGTGTTCTATTCAATAGTTGTCCTTTAAATGGAACAATATATGAAAAATATATTCACACTTTAATCCCTTATAAATGTCATTGATGCATATATTGTTATCTCTTCTGATATATTTCCCCAATGAAAAACTCCCCTTATTGTTCTCTCAGCATGGTTTTTTATAACATATTCTTCATCTTTACAATGTGACATGAAGTCACGATCAGTACATAAACGGTGAATACCAGGAAAAGACTGGTATTTTTCTCCACCTGTCAGCTGGGAAACACAATAGAGGAAAGGGGACAGAAAAGGAGGGTGAAGTTCATATGGAAAGGTTTTGTTACAGAGAAAGAAAAAGTTTCCTTATGAAATAACGCTTACTGAGTTACCCTCTGCTTAGATACATTTAAGGTGCTTTTATTTTGAAGCGCTTTGCAAACGTCACTAATCAAAGCCCTGTTATATTAAACAAAGAGCACGTTGTTCCAGTTCGGCTGAGGTTTGAGTCTTAAGATCATCTCTCTAAAACACCACAGATTCTCCCTTTATTATAAACACACTGGAGACACAACCTGAGAAACAGCACTGACCAGCAGGGGTGCTGTGGAGTGGCTGATGATCATTTCACTGATGGGAAAATGCAGCTCTGGTGCTGTGCCAGCATGTTTTTGGAAGATGCCTCAAGTTTAAACAGAGGTTCTACATTCAGCACAATTTGTCAGGGCTATTTGAGATGGGCAAAACAATGGAGCTCTCTCACAGCCGTGCCGATAGTGGGAGAGGTTCTACTCTTGGCTCAAACTATTTCTCTCATCCAAGTTATCTGTTTATTTAAACATAACATATTTTTTGGGGGGTCTGCTGGAACTGACTTTGGTCGCACTTTGTGATCAAATTTTCACTTTTGTTTGTGTCTTTTATTGATGTCATTAAATAAATCACCCGGGGCATGTAGGGCAGCTTGAGATGGGAATACTGGGCCCCCAGTGTCCTGCTATGGCCCGACAGCATTCTTTCACATAGTCCATGCTGCGTGATCACCAGAGGGGGGCTTTGACGAGCGGGCACAGGGATCAGACGGACAGCTCGGAATTCTATGGGAATTTCTCAAGTGCCGTTAGTTACCAGTGTTTCTGCGGCAGACAGCATGCCGGTTTTACACTTGTGGTTAAACAATGCTGTCTCGGGTCTCTGATCACCTTGTTTACAGCAGATGATTGGCAACATGATCTTCAGGATGCCTGTATTCACTCCTTAAAATGCAGTGAAATGTGCACTGGGGGAAAGACGTTTATTTAGAATATTTCAAAACACAGAACTTAGCAGCAGCTCATACAGAGAAATTCAGAGGGAACGCTTTGGCGCCAAAATACCCTTAACCCTGCTGTTTTCATTAGTGAGTATAAAAGGCCTCTGATAAAGTAATAAAAACTCATAAAATCACCTGTAGCGACATGCAAAGACTGGGAGGCCCTTCATGTAAATGTCAGAAAAAGGTCTGGATCTTCTATTGTAGTGTTGGAGAACATTGTTTGTGTGACGGCCGCCTTGTTGCTTTTGACTTTGATTCAAGAAGCAGGTAATAGCACACGTGCTTTCTAGGCCTATACTGTAATCTCTGCTAACACCTGCTCGTGCTCTACTCTCTTATCCCCTCAGCAGCTCTCGATCAGAAACAATAGCAATGCTTTCCTATCATGCAGCAGAGCAGTCGCCTCAGAGTCCAATATCAGACATAGGAGTGGTAGCCCTCAGCCACTCGGCTTCTCTGTAACAGCGCAGCCTGTCAGCTCTTATCATCCGAGAGCCAAAACCTGTGCATTCCATCTCTCGAAAGGCCACTTTATCTGCAGGACGGCTGGATCTGCCAAAGTACGACGACGGGGAGTGTTGGGGAGAAATATGGTTGGTGAGAGGGAGACGAGGAGGCGGAGCGAGAATGACTGACACAGAAGAGAGATGGGGATTGTCGAGAAGTGAGAGAGCTATAGATCCAGAGACAGATATCGAGAGACCTAGAGACAGGCAAGAGAGTCTTAGAAAGATGGACTGAGTGATAGAGACAGAAGAGAGAGAGAGAAAGAGGAGTGGGCACCAGCAGTCGTGATCTCACCCTCCTCTCCTCTCCTTTGGTAGCTGCCCTTTTGCTGAAAAATGCCAAGCGCACCGCATTCCACCGGCCACACAAAAGCCCTCCCTCGTCTCAGCTGCACAGGCACAATCAGACAAGGCGTAATTATATAATTAGGCTGGCTGGTGCGGACAGGGACCCTCAGATGGTGTGTTGGTGTGTCATATTTATGTTATCAGACAATGAAGAGAGTCTGGCCTTATCAGAGGAGGCAGCAGAGTGTGTGGGGGGCTCCAGCTGTGGCACTTAGGAGCAGATTGTCACGATAGAGAATAACTGGTCGATAGAATGACTTCCAGCCTGTGTCCCAGCCGAGGTCAGGGCCTGTATTGTGGTGGTGTGATATGTGAAGAGGTGGGGACTTTTGGGGCTACAACAAGCAGATGAAGTAAACTGACAGGAGGTGAGAAACGTCAAACACTAAATTAAAGTTGAACAGAGGGAACTTAGCTAAATCAACCATTTATCAACATAATTAATTACATTAAAAATATATCCATTACTTTTGGCTTTCTGTTTTGAACATTTATCAGTTACATTTCATATCACCAATTTATACATTGCTTTTAGCAAACTTGCTGACTAAGTGTTACGCACTCTGAAGACATGTTGGTGTTCAGGTGTTACAGCTGACTCAACACGTGAATATTTTCTTGAAAACGTGAAAATGTTTTTGAACTACCCAATCTGTCCATGTATCCCTTGCAACTGCAGAAGTACCCCGGTTGGGGAATTGCTGCATTAAATGACAACTAGAATTTACAGCCAAACAGACAAGACCACCTCCTCCCTCTTGTCGAGGCAGGATCCATGCTCCCAGACGATAATCGAGCCAGTGTCCCGCTCAGCTGGCCACCACCCAACAATCTCCCCTCGCACCGTGGCCTTGGCTTTGGGTGTGTCTCCAGTTGCACGGGACAGCACAGAATAGACTATTGTTGGTTGCACAAGACAGAGAGGCAGGGGAAGAAGGAGGAGTGGTGGTGGGGAGAGAAATTAGGTTTTAACGAGCGAGCAAAAACCACATGAAGCATGGCTCCCCTCCCACTTACATGCGTGTACGCTGATGCAGGGCCACTGTACACACACACACACACACACACACGCACGCTCTCTTTCTTCAGTGTTTACAGATACATGAGCACCGGATGGTCATGCCAAACACCAGGCATCTGATATGTCATAAAAAGCATCAGAAGCATCAGAAACTAGCAAGGACATGTGAAACTTTGTGTAAGATCAATACCACTCTCATGTCTTTACAATTAATATGAAGCTACAGCCAGTAGCCAATTAGCTTAGCTTAGCACAAAACACTGGAAACAGGGGAGACGGCTAGCTCGGCTCTGTCCAAAGGTAACAATATCAACCTTCTAGAACTTCTAAAGCTCTCAAATCAACACATTATACCCTGTTTGTTTAATTTGTACCAAATTACTCGATTGCAGTCATACATGTCAAACTGTATGTAACAGGATGTTGATACCTTATCTCGCCATCCAAAGCATGAAAGGTCATTAGGCGGCACTAAATGACCCACTGCATGGATGATCACTGCTTTGCTGAATATGCCATTTTTATCAGTGACATTTTTACTCATGCAAAACCTTGATGATAAATATGGACAAACACAGTTTTTAGTGCTTCAGTTAATACCTATCTCATGTTTATTCACAAACAGAGATCGATGCACAGCTTTAGGCAAAATTTCTCCAGGGCAACTGCAATGTTTTTCAAGTTTATAAAGAAGAAAGAAAAGACTAATGAACAGTATATTTGTCAAATGAGAAAACTGTCCGGCATCTATTATAGTATAGCTGTCTTGTCGTGACACCTGTCCCAAGCAAACACCCACTGAACTATATCAGACCTCTAGTGCACATACAGTGCAAGATTAAAGTGAAAATTGTGATGTGGCCTTATGAGATTACCTTTACACTGTTCACTGTTTCCCAGGACTTATTTTGTGATAAAACCTTCTGGTGTCCCCACTTTCCTCATCCCCAAGAGAACAAAACAGAGTGCGTCAAAATAACTTTGGTTATGTGTAACATCATTTCTATAAATTGAATTGAAATGTGGGTGGTTTGGCATATTTTAGCTAATTTACTTGAACTTTCTTTACATAATTTACATTAGTTCTGACCATTTTTCAAAGTGCACCATGTGTTTTTAGATTGATTTTTGGCTTCAGGGCAACCTTCCATTTTGTGGAAGATAGAAAATCAATGTGAAATGCATGGTGTGCTTGAGAAAAGTATGAACCATCGTAGTTAATCATGCAGTCCCTTACATTCCATGTACTATACGCTGTATTTTCTCCTTTATAGTGCATGATCATAACACACATGCATTACATGTCCTGAGGCACATGCACGTATTTACAAAAACATATTCTGATGTGAGAAAGCAAATGAGAAACTGCAAAGAATTTCTTTGTTTTGCATAACCACAGGCAGCTGTTAGCCTCAAACATCAGCAAACAGTCATTAGCTCTTATGAGGCTCCGATTGTCTGTCTCTTTGGTGAGATTACTGCTTTTGAACACGTTGAAAAAAGGGTCTTATGGTAGAAAGTATCACTCTCATGGCAACAAAACCAACTTCAATTACATATTCAGAATCTGCTTGGAGAAGATATTCACATGCAACCCTGTGATGCAGAACTATATTTGGGACTATATTTTGAGATTGTGAGAAACTACGATCTAAGTAGAAATGGTTGCCATCACCATGGTTTTATGTTTTTAATCATGCTGTTTTTAGTTCCTGGCAACAATCTCTTAAGCTTTGTTTTTCCCCAGAGGTTTTTATTGCTTTGGAGCTTTGGTAAACATTTTCCAGAGGAAAAGAAATGATTGGGCAGAGGTCAGGTTTTTTGGCAAGTAGCAGAAATTTAAAATAACATGAATGGCATGCCATGTTAAGTTTACTGGTGTCGCTAAAAAGTAAATGATAGAATCCATGATTAGTGTTCAGTGTTAGCATTAATGATAACGATGAAATATAAAAAGGCTAAATTGACAAATTAGTCACTTTGTATGACAGTGATCTGTGCCACCCTCTGAAGGCCCACTCACCACGCCAGTTTAACAAAGCCAGATTAAGACTTTATAAGTCACTTACATACAAACTGTGACATAATCAATAAGTCGGCATCCAGGTCGGAGAGTGGGGCTCAAGGTCATTCTCTAATTGTAAAAAATTCCCACTCTCCATGCTAACCTTTTGCATGATGCTAGGCGAGCTTGCCAGAACCATTCTCCCCTCGCTAATGTCTTGACCTTTTTGTCCTGTTGGAAGACTTCAGAGCGGGGAGAGGGGTAGAGCTGGTGTGCCACAGCGGAATATACGTGCAGGGATTATGTAAGGGCCGTGACATTTTGGCGTGGGCTGCGACCTGCTCTGCTCCTTTGCTGCTTTGAGGATCAGTCAGACATTCGCTCAGAAAGACCCCCGAGGTCGGCGCCACTTGGGGGCTGAATTGATGTCTTGATGCAGCATCAGTGGAGTTACAGTAAAAAGGCTCGTCATGGGCTCGTTCTATGTGATGTGAGACACAAAGGCGTCATTATTGATGCCACACAATATGGAGATAATTTTGTTTCTTTATAAAACAGTCAAAAAAAGTGGTTTGAGAGAGAAACTTTCCACACTTTTGCTTTCAAACTCTAAACTTTTGCTTTCAAACTCTAAACTTTTGCT
>JAVQJD010036098.1:0-112152 GCA_036023655.1 Nannoperca australis
TTAGCTGTAACATCTAGCACACTAATTGAGAGTTCGTGAAAAATTGTTGTGAGTAGAGAAGTCGAAACAGGATAAATGGTTGAGATGATTAGCTAAAAGTAATAGATAAATGGTGAAATAGCTTCAGGTAATGGATGAAACTGTTGATTGATCCAGCTAATATAAGTACTAATAGCTCAATTAAATGGAAACTTTATTGTAACAATATCCACTTTCATGTTATCAATAGTACATTTGAGTAAATGACCATTTAAAATCAATTCAAATGAATACATTGACACACTGTCAGTAAAGGGGTACTTAAGATGTGGGGGTACATCCAACAAAACACTGACTTTGACAACATAATTTGCTGTTGTAGTGAACATTGGAAATGCAGCAATGATTAAAATCCAGTAATAAACATATGTAATGTTGTGATGCTCTGCATGATGTGTCACCTCATTTTATAAAGATGATGTTGAAACTCTGTTGTGAAAATTGAGCCAATGCAACTGTGAAATACTATATAAACCGTTCCTCAGTAAGCTGTTTAGCATTTTTTATTTCAGATAGAGGTGGATTTTTTATTTTGTATAATATAAAAGCCCTCGAGCTGTTCTTTGTAAGGAATAAAAAATGTAGTTTAAAAAGCGACATTCTAGAGGGATTTGTCCTCTTGTTAACAACTGAATCAGCCAATAAATAAGTAAATATGTGCTAAACAGGAGCAACGTAGAAGGAGATAAGTGTGCAGACAGAGCCTGTTGCGTTTGCCTTTGTTCACCCACTATTTATTCCCACATCATTTAATTATACCTCAGCCAAGCCAAGTGCTACATGCCATCAATCTCAATCAATCAATTAGCCAACTAAACAAGCCATGCTCAGACATTCGTTCACTCTCAATTTCCCCATTGTGCTAATTACACTTAAACATGTCATTCCAAATTAAAATTGAACATTTAAATGGGATTAGTAGCATCTAACTGAAACATCACCCTTCTACATCCATGCATTCATGGTGTGCTGACAGCTGGTAACAGCCAAACAACAAACGCTAGTACCTGCTTTTTATTCACATGGTTTCATTTCAAGAATTTAACCTTGAAAAAAATGAATAAATATAGAGAAAATCCCGTAATTTGTTATTAAAAAAGGAATCAGTAGGCACAGGTATTTAATGTTCCTTGAGGAAAGTATTATAGTTCAATCATTGTATGAGTAAGTGCGAAAAGAGTCCGGTTTCTAAGGTTAAACTATTCCCATTAAAGTTTGAATAATGTTATTGACCTTTACCTGGGATGGATCACTTAAACTAATGGGAAATGGTGCCACTGACAGAATTATGATGACAGAAATGCTTATGATTATGAACTAGGTCTTGTTCCCCTCGAAATGCCTGTCAATTTGTCACATCACTAACATCCACATGTTCATACCTTAACAGGGGGCCCCGAGCCTGTTGGTGTCAGTCACTGTGTCATTTAAAACGTTTCTTGCCTCTATCTGTACCACAGTGCATGTGTCAGTCACTGATGGGAGATCAGATTGCTGCTGCTGCTCACATCGAATCTATATCGGTACAGTATTTTTGCCTCAACTCACACTCTTTCTTCTTTGGGGAGTTTGACAAGTATCAGCTGCTCAGGATGAAGTGAACAGGTTCAATCCAGATAATGTATTCAGCCCGTTACACAGGCAGGAGTGAATATGACAAGAAATGCTAGTTAATGAATTCTTTCCTTCTGCCGTCTGTGAGCAGGACAGGACTACAGAGTGAGTCAAGTTTTTTTTTTTATCAAGTCACAACAGCACGGCACTTTAAACATTGATATCTTTTTATTAAGACAAGTACTCTTCAGATTTTTTTTTTCCTTTTGTAAAAATGTTGGTGTGAACCAATACAAAATATGCATGGTCAATGGTCATATGAGAAACATCCTCTTCACTACACAAAAGAAAAATGTCACCTGGGTACAGAGAGAAATTTAAGATAAAAAACAAAACAAAAAAAACAAAAACAACTGTCATTTTGGGGCAATAAAACAACCAAACGCCCTCTCCCTCCCTTCTCTCCCTCCCCAGGCTTTAAAAATGAGTTTTATCCAAATATCAAAGACATGTTACAGATCATTCATAAAACTTCATGTCACAGTAAATACACCATCTTTTCTTGCATGAAAAGTTATGCATGAATCGACTGAATGCAAACAGATGCTTGATTGACTGTCTGTGGTCACATCCTATAATTACTAAATAACCAATACTGTATAAGCAAAGTGTTACGGTGGTAGAAGAAGAAGAAGAAGAAGAAGAAGAAGAAGAAGAAGAAGTTTCATGAACACCATAGTGATTTTGTTGACACTGACTGTACATACGTTTCGTCTGCTTAACAAATCTAGTTTTCTTTCTTTGTGAACTAGGTCTATGCAAAATAATATATAAGTTTACTGTAACAGTGCACCATATTAAGAACACATAAACATGTACAAATGAGAAAAACATGTACACCTTGTGATTTCTTCACTTCTTGAATAGCTGTGGTACTACAGTATATACTTGGGGCCTTAAATTTGCATTCTACCTGAGATGCAAAAAAACACAACTATTAACACTCATGAACCTGAGAGAGTGAAAGCAAACATACTAAATATCAAGTCTTTGAATCAAACCAAAAACTGGATTTGAATGATGCTTCCGACCATCTTTTTATATTCGTAGATTAAAAGTAGCAGTCACTTTATAACAATTTAAGATAAATATCAAACCTCAAAATAGAAATTGTCATGCACGTAACTTTTTCCATGACACCAACACTCTAATATCCAGAAAAAATGCACTTTTATTGTAGCTTATTATAGCTTTTAGTACTGTATTCCTTTCTGATACTACTAGTGAGCCTTGTCCTTGAAGATATTCAAATAAATAACAAATGAAGTGAAGCAGAGAAAATAATTATGACCAAATTGAAATTGTTTTGCGATCACTAATTAAGACAATAAATACGACATCCTGGCATACGACATTCTAGTCAGTGGAAGTTCCCACACCACACTGCTAAACAAAGAAATACATTTTTTCATTTTTCATACTTTTACATTTTTATGCTCCCGGTTGTAATCGTGTATGGTGCGTGAATACAGACAGCGTGGATGAGTATTGGCCCTGTAAGTTAGAAAGGACAGAAATATACAAGATAAACTGTAAGTGTACATGAGGATACTGTACGATACTAACCATATGCCTCAAAATCAAAGAAGGCACTAAATTAAGTCCTTCAGTCTTTTCCTTTATAATGATAAGTATCAAGAGGTGGGTTTAAGGCAGTGGTTATCCTTTTTCATTATACATTTGCAGATTTATTTTCATATTCAGGCATTACAGTGAAATCACACCATGCATGAAGCATGCGTGGTGTGCACACTGTGTCTCTGTCTGCACGTTTAGGATCTTCTGATTCGTGTTGGTGGGAAAGAAAATAAATTTGTAACAGTAGTCGGCTCCTCTGCGAAGGTTTGAGGCTGCAGGATGACAGTAAGAAAATGATCTTTCCCAAACCAAGTCTAAAGCTGTACGCAAATCTTTGAAAACTTGTATGGCCGAAAGCCCTTACAAGTTATCAAAGACAGCCCAAAGGTAAAATGTCTTTACAGACAGCAAGGAAATATAACTGGTTCATGTTTGCAGTGATTGAATGTCTTTTTACTTGTGTATGGGCAAGGGCAAAAAAGTATGTGTAGCAAGGATTTCTAAGCCAAGAAATAAGCAGTGAAAATGTAAAAATGAAAATGAAAAGGAAACTTTACCATTGAATGTGTAATATACTTTCTTCCCTTTAACACAGTACAATTAAAGGAAAGGATACAACCTTGGAGAAATAAGAGGGAAAAAAAGAGAAAAAATAAACCTGACCTTGTAACATTTCCAGTTACAAGGTCAATGTACTGAATTATCAGATCAAAAATCTATTATTTAGAGAGGAGCACTCTGCACAGTGAACTTTCAGCCTTAGCTGTATACAACTATTCACTGAAAGTATGCACACTCGCATAATTATTATATTTGGACCATGGTCGACCGTGTGGGTGGTATGAAAGTGTGAGCAATTTCATGTTTAAATCAAAAGTGCACACAGCAGGCTGTACCAAAATCTAAAAAATACATTTTAATTAGACTTTGTGATTAATGCAGCAGGATCAGTTGCTCTTTTGTACTACAGGGTATATAAACTCAAAGAAAAGTCTGACCCTAAATCCCACAGACATGTCTTTTGGGTGTGTACTTATAAGAGTCACGTTTTCTGCCATGTTTTCGGTCCATCCATCCCGTGGATGATAAAAATTAAGAGTTCTGACAAAAATAGTTACTAAAATAATTCTAGATACAGGTTTTTAAAGGAGCTGTTTTACATTTTGGGAAATATGCTTATTTGCTTTCTTGCCAAGAGTAAAATGAGAAGATGAATACCACTCTTATGTCAGTATGCTAAATGTGAATCTACAGCCAGCAGCCGGTTAGCTAGATAGATAGATAGATAGATACTTTATTAATCTCCAAGAGAAATTCACAATTCAATTCACAAATTCACATTAGCTAGTAACAAATCTACGAGTGCCTCTAACGCTCACTCATTAACATGTTTTATCTTGTTTACAAAGTGTAAAAATGTCTCTTGTAGTTTTATGGGTGGTGTTAATAGGTTACTTTGCCTTTGGAAGGAGCCAAGCTAGTTGTTTCCCCGTTTCCAGTCTTTATGCTAAGCTAAACTGACTGTAGCTTCACTTTTGCTGTACACACACAATATTGGTATCCATCACTTCCCATTTAACTCTGACCAAAAAAAGTGAATAAGCATACGTGCTAAAATGTAGAACTATTCATGTTAAAGATTTTAAGATTTTTCTCAGAAACAGACTTTAGATTATGACAACAACAAAAAAAGACAGATGTACGGTAAATGTTGGAAATATTATCTGCTATTTACTGTTGTTCTCTCAATCAGCAGAAAAACCTGATACAGAGTTTTTGAAAAGCAGAAACAGTTCTGACTTCCTCTATAGAAACTTTAACTCTATATCATGGCACATAATAGCTGTCAGGATGTCTTAGACTGGACTCCACAACACCCTAATCAAATACTAAACTGACCTCACATCTACTAATCGTCCGATGTTTTCTTGACACCAACGAGGGACCAGTTGTACTTGGTGGAAAATGATACGTTACAGCACTCCTACTTGACTCTCAGGAACAAATACATACTATGATGAGCATGATTACTCACAACTGTTACATTAGCAATCAACACAGTGAACCTGACCTCGAAGGGGGCGAGTGAAATCTGCACTGAAATATGTCGAAACCAACCAGACCTGCGCGAATGGGGGGACATGTGATGAATTTGCAGGGACTGTTGGACTTTGACCCGGCAGAGAGAAATGCGTTGACTCTGTGATCCAGTTACAGAACTCTGGAGATTAAAAAAAAGAAAAGAAAGAAGTGCTGATGAACTGGCTCCTCATATCTGGGTACATGAGCTAAAAGCTAGCTGCAGAACACATTGACAAACACCAGGCCCATTTAATCTCCTCCGGAAGTCAAAAGCAACAAAGGATCAGGTGGAGTACAGGGGTGGAAAAATCCAATCCAACAAGCATGTGAATGAGGGTGTGGGGGAACAACAAAATAAACAAAAGAAATAGAACAAGGCACAAAATTGTCTGTAAAATAACTGAACTGTACAGAATAGGCCCCGGCAGTTCAGGAAGGGTCGGATAGGAGACTCTTTCTTCTTATCACTTGGCCATGCCAGTCCTACTTTCCACTTTATTCTCTTCCTTTTTAAATCTCTCGCCCTCCCCGCCCTAAAGCCTTCTCGTAACCAATCAGAGTTAGACATAATGTTCCTACAGCACTGCCACCACCACCACCACCAGTATCCCCACCCGTCTCTCCTGGCCTGTCCAGTTTAGATATAGTACTCCTTCTTCTCGTCTGTGTTATTGTGTCCCCCCTCTGCGTTTATGATGGCCGTATCTGCGTCGGCTGCATCGTCCGCCCCTTTGGCTTCATGTGTGAAGTAAGTTCCTGTAAAAGAATGCACACAAATTAGCCACACACCTCCTCCACCTCCTCGCGTTCTTGTGCACTTCAATCCTATCTCACTCCACTTGCAACAAAAAACACTTAAGACTCTTAAGATGTGTTCATGATCAAGTATGATTGCACTGCCGGTGCTTTACCTTTGTGTCTGGCAAAGTATCGACCAAGAACAATGAGTGCACAGAGGATGGCAAACATCACCACGGCAACCACCCCTCCGATGACAGCATGGTCAATTTTCTGCGGTGCCCCCTCGCCGGCTCTGGAGTCTAAAAACAGGACAATAACCGTAAATAATTTCATGATCAGTAAACCCTCTTAGCCAGTGACAAAGCTAATACCTTCAGACAGACGTGGACCACACTGGAACTTATGGCCATTAAATCATTAGGCTGCCAAAATAAACTAAATTGGTTTGTTTTCTCTTATAGCATTTTAGCATGGCCTAACCACAGTGGAAACGCTTGCAAAGGCTGTTGAGAAAAATGCCAGCTTATGCTGTTTACCCATAAAAATGAGATGATACAATGGCACAAGTTGGTCCATGGAGGGTGGTAAATGGTTCACAATTTGGAAATAAACATCCCACAAATAGGCTATTAAGCCATGTAGTTCTTACTTACTGACAAATCCTGCAAACCACTGCCAATAATTCAGCTTTATAATGCCCAGAATTAAGCTTTTCACTAACTAAAATGCTTAATTTGTTACATTTTTTCCTCTCCAGCTTTATGTACACTGTTCTCATCCCATTGTCCATGAAACAATTCAAAACCCATTTAAATCTACAAAATGGGTTCACGTATTACATTTAAAGGAATAGCCGAGAGCTAAATGAGAAAAAACAATACCACTCTTGTGTCTGCATGGTTAATATGGAGCTATAGCCAGCAGCCAAGTTAGCTTAGCTTAGCATAATGACCGGAAACAGGGGAAAACAGTTAGCATGGCTCTCTCCAAAGGTAACATAATCCCCCTACCAGCCCCTCCAAAGTGCATTAATTAACATATTATATCTTGTTTGTGTAATCCGTGCAAAACCAGACTATTTCTTGGCCAAGTGCAGTGACTTTCTTGTTTCCAGTCATTGTGCTAAGCTAAGCTATCCAGCTGGGGTCTGTAGCATCATATTTACTGTACAGACATGAAAGTGGTATTGATCTTCTCATCCAGCTCTTGGCAAGAAAGTGAATAAGAATATTTGCCATAATGTAATGTCATGATGTATTTCCAAGTTATAAACCGTACATTTGTGATGTTATGCTGTTGAACCCAGCTTGTTATATGACCGTTTTCAGTGCCTTATATAGCTGAAATGGCTGCCTGAGCCCCTTGAGAGAGCAATGTTGAAAAATGTTTTAAGACAGTTATTTCACCATCAAACAGTAGACACTGTCTGCAATTTCAGCGCAAATTCACACACTGTAAAATACATTTTGATTTAAGAGGCCATTTCTGGAAGTTATAGAGCTCAATCATCAGAAATAGACACAAGTCTGGAGATAAATTGGCGCCCGGTGTCCCCATGCAGAGAAATACGTGGCTGCCTCAGGTGTCAGAGAGTATCACTGTCTAGCATTTAGCCAGATTTATCTGTGCACCACAGAAGAACAAGGCAAAATTTGAAGCCTTTAAATTTCCAGTCTCAGAATAGTTCAGAGGCGTTTATCAATAGTCTATATCTGTGCACATTTGGACTGATAGAGGAGTGGCAGGCGAGGGAATGGCTGCACTGTTCTTTGCTGCATGAGAGAGCAGCTCAATTTTCCATCAATCTCACTAGTCATGCTCTGAACTTGAATGATTCTGATAAAAGACGTGTGGGGAGTGCAGGGTTCCTCAGCACTGTGAGGGCGTAATAAGTCGAGTCGAGGGGTCCAAGACAAGTGACACATTCACGTCTCAACCCCCAAAAAACTATACCTTCTTTAAGCTGCATTCAGTCAGCATGAGGACCTTGAGAATTATGGAAGTGGAACTGCAATGAAACTAATTAATGAGTAAAGTTTTGTTTCAGTTGAGCGCTCTCTTAAAATGGACTCATCTTCACGGAGCAAGCCGCCGCTGTGCGTCAGTGTGTGTGATGCAGGGATGTGCAAGGTGCCGTTTGTTTACTGTATCGGGGATGTCAGATAGCACAGCTCATTCCCAGAGGAGAGGGAACGGCCCATGCTCCATGCTAATGAACATTCACCCACTAAATGGCCTGTGCATAGTCCTGTCTCCTCCCCCCCTACCTCACCTCCCACACCTTCCTGCCCTCACCTTGCTCCCCGCTGTCTTCCGCTTGACACATCCGCAAGAAAACATGCAGGGTCTCGGCCGCCTCTGCACAGCGAGGGAGAGTTTTATTTAACAGGTAGAAAAATTCGCCCAGAGTAAGGACTGAGACTCTATCACAAAAATGTCAAATCGAACTAAAACCCCCATAACACCTACAGTATCAACTGTTATGGTTGGTTGCATATCATGTTGCATATACACACTATGTACACTACTGAACACAGGTTTTCTGTTTATCTGTCCTGTATTTTGAGGGCCACAAAAGCATGATCTCAAATTCAATAAATATTACTGTTGCGCTCATTTTCATTCATTTTGTGTTGTTGCTGCAGCCTGCATTAATATTGTAAGGAGATTATGAGGTGTGTTACATAATGCAATGCAATGCAATACAGAGGTATTGTAAGATGATTTTAAACATAAAGGTCAGTAGTCAGGAGATGTACTGCTCAGCCTTTGAAAACAATTACATATTGTATCCTGTGGCTCTGAAGCAAGATTGTTTTATTAAGTCTGAAAAAATAAACCCAGGCAATGTTATTAGGGTTATCTCAGCTTTACAAATTCTTAATTTAGAGCTTGAAAGATGTTCCCTATCAAGACATGGAGGGTCTAACAAAGAGATGCTATTGGGTGTATTATGGGAAATGTGGGATCCAGTGTTTTTGGAGCCTGACCTATATTATGGACTAAAAGTCAGGATATGTCAACCTCTGCTGCATCGATAATGACCGTTTTCGTTTTTATTACGTGACTTAAATTCTATACCTAGCTCACATGACATGATACTAACCCGTCTCCCACGACAACTGAGCAAACTCAATTTGCTGAAGACGGACACGAGTTAGGGGATGTTGAGAGATGAGAAGAATATCATGTGTGTTTATCCAAAGTGCTGTAACATTCAAACACACACTTGGAGGTGGTGGTTCAGTGCCATGGACAAGAGAATCAGGTATTTTATGTGGCATTTTATCTTCCTGTAAGATGTTATTTTACTCACAAGGTGGACAAAATAACGGGAACATCGTACGATAAGATCACAAACTTTGCGGTTTGAAATATGCACTTGGATCAACACCTCCACGGGCTGTTGCGATTCTGTAACAGGTGTTCATGTTATTTTGCCCACTTACCGCATTTGGGTAACAGAGTGAAAAGGGAGGTTTTGGCTCCAGGAGTGGTGATCTGTATCTGACCCTGATCTCTGATGACCTCAACAAGAACAGATTTTCTTTATAAAGTGTCTTAGTCATTACTATCATTGCTCCCTCTCACCCCGTGTAGATTAGTTTGTCATTCAGTGATCACAATCAGGATCAAGAGTGTGATTCCCACAGGCCGTCCATGCTCAATATATATATATGCACTCATAATACTACACGGTGCTTATAATGGAAAACCTGCAAATGACAGACAGTGTTATTACAGCAGCCATTGTGGCCTCACACTTGAAATAAGTAGAATTTGATTATGTCTGTAATGTGGCTGGTCTCCATACCGCCAGCACAGCTCTGCTCAAGGCTCGATCTGGGAGTGCTGACATGCCCACACCGGCGTCCTGACAGGATGTGCACAGCCGTGGGGATTTATGGGTGAATAAAGAGGATTTGCAACTGATGCCTGTGTCTGCGCGGCGCGGAAATCTGCTCCGCTGAACTTCCAGCGCCGCGCGCTTTACAGCCGCACCTTTCCGTCTCTGTACTGAAATGACTAATTGTCGCTCTGGTCAGCAACGGAGCATCTGTCAGCGTGGAGATCAGTGCTGCGAGCTTGTCACCAGGCTGATTACATGGAACATAATTTCAGTTTTCCCTGTCCTTTTTTTCTTTGAATAGTTGTCTGCCCACGTAACAAAGCATATCACCCCCCTACACACACACACACACAAACACATTACAATTTATAGATGTAATTACACGGATATAATTGAAACAATGACTCTCGCATTGGAAGAGCAAAGCCTTCACTTGCACTGAATAGACTTTCAGGGTAACCCTTTCCTGGACAGTGGCAGGACAATGGGGCATTGCTGCAGAATCAACTTAGGGACCGCCAATAGTCATTTTGCAGCATTGAACTGCTAACATCCGTGGCTTTTGTATTTGTTGCTGAACGTAATGAGATGAGCATACGTGGGCAATCTCTGCCGAATCACTTTTCACATTGCTGTTGTAGCAGACCCTCAACAGAGCACAATATAGTCCTCAGTTGAATTCCAATGCCACTGTTCGGCCGCTAAATAGATTCCCTGAGTCCTTTGTAATAACCCAAACAACGATTTGAAGATGCACAAATACAGCTGTGACATTTAACGGGGGTGCTGAAATACAAGTGAAGGTCTGGCTACAACTAATAAAATGGCAAATGAATGGAAATTGTGACAGTGAACTTGACCTCCTCAATGGCAGTTCATTGTATCTCTTGAGATTGGCAAAATTCTCCGCACAAAGGCCGGTAGCACCCATCTCCACTTCATACTTTCCCTTCAACTTGTTTTCCCCTCCAGTGGAGATCAAGGCAAGACAAAATAATAGAAATTGCTGCTCTCCTCCCAAAGTTGCCCGCAGTAACATGGCACTAAAGTACACCTTATAAGCTGAAAATTAGGACACAATGTGAGTTTCTTGGCACATGACGTTTAATCTCCAAACCCTAATGTGCTAAGTAAAGCTCTCATAATCATTTACAACTGCTCCATGAAAAAAAACAACAATATTGCTGCAATGAAGCACTCTTTTAACTTCAGGGTGGGCTGGTATTACTAACATATTCCCTGGAGAGCAATTAAAATAGACCATTACAATATATTCTTTCTTTAATATCTGTTTAAAGGAAAGACAAAAACATGCAGGTCAGAAAAAACAACCATTTTCAACTGGGAATCAGAGTAAACAAATGTGAGGGGAAAAAAACTAATTACCATTTTTAAATGATTGTTAAATTTTTCCAATGAAATACTTCAAAGAGAAATTATACATGAGAGACTTAAAACAACGCTAGTAAATGTTTAATGGCTAATTATGTTGAATACTAAATCCACTCATAACAGTCTTTGTTGAAGTCAATAGTGTGCATGGAGTTAAGGTTTGAATCCCAAGACTACACAGCAGTGGAAACCTGCCAACACCTAACGTACCAGTGCTGAGGGAGGAAACGGAAAGCGAAACATGTATGAAAACCTGCCAGAAATGGATTCCTAAAATACAATCCAGCGCTAAGTCACATTTTTTTACTCACTTGGGGAAAGAAAAAAAAGTCACGTTTGTTAGAACAAAGACAAGGGAATAACCCTAAAGTCATTGATATTTTTTGTACACCGCATGTTAAAGTCATGAGGACCTACAAATCCCTGAAGGCTTAGCCAAGCAAGCAATGAAAACGATATTATCATTAGTAGTATTATCAAGTCTAAAGGGTGCAGTATAGAAGCCAGGCTCAGGTTCATGTATAGTGTAATGTTTGCTTGCAAAGCTCTTATTGGCAGTTCATTTATTGCTTGTACTATCCATAAAACAGAAGGCTGTTGTCCTCAGAAACCCCCTTAACACATTACACCCCAAAGCCTCTTTAATATTTAGTTCCTGAGTTTTTATATTCCTTTAGACCATTCGGCGAAGGTCCTACTGTAACATGCTGAACAGAAATTTACCCAGGACTGCAGATCAGCGGAAACATAGGGTCTTTTTAATCAAGTCTACAACATAATTCCTTGTTCCGTGTCTTTCCTCTGGCTCCTCTCGACAAGCTGGGGGAGAAGGGGGTTACTGAAGGCTTAGCCAGGATATGATGTCCCTGCCTTGGATCATCTCTGAGCATCTGACGAGCTGGAGCATTACCGCCACAGACTCCCTTTATTCCTTCAGAGCTGGGGATTCTGGGTAAATTCTACCCTTTCTCCAAACCAAATACAACCACTCATAAATAACACAAGCATTTTTTTTTTCTGTGAGGCTGTAACCATCTACAGTCCATCTTGAAGACAATATTCCGATATGTTCGTACAAAAATTCAAGATTCCTTTTTAAGAAACAGCTGCATTTGACTGTGTTCATGCTAATATGTCTGGATCAAATATTTGGTTCAGTGAGAAAGGAGGTCACGCATGTCTGTCAACTTATTTCTTGATGCAAGACGTCAAAAAAAAGCTTTTGGTTTTAGTGTAAATATGCGATAAAAACACATGAAAGAAATGTTCCTATGAAAGGTTGACATATCTCTCCCATGAGGTCTACACACACACACACACACACACACCTACACACACACACACACACTCACTCTGCATCTTTTATGACACTGAAAGACCTGACAATATGAACTCTTGTGAAACTTTCTGAACATGAAACGGCATAGAAGACAAACAACTGTGAGATTCTGTGCTTTAACATGACATTTGCTCCCCCACTGCACAAAAAGCAACGCTTCGGCTTGCATGGCTACAACAAGAAGAAGGAGAAAAAACACTCTTAACAGAGAGAAAAAAATCTAGCAAGTGAATCATTTTGGAAATTATATCCAATTTTGGCATCTGTTAACAACCACAATACATGGAGAGTTACGTGATTCAGAAACTCCCTTGCATGTTTTGTTTTATACTACAGAAGAAAAAAAAGTTTGGATGTTCAGTAATGTCTTTTTAAATCAGAAACTCTTCAATACATATGTGGCAATGACTGAAACATCCAAAATTGTACTGATTGGACCTTTAAAATTAGTATCATATACAGTAGTAGTTCAGTGGCCCCTGATTACACCAGAAAATCGCAGCTGGAAGTGGCAGCGACCATACCAATTCATACTCTGGTTGTAATGAATGAATAAGAAATCATGCTGTATACCTTCTTATTGGCAAGAGGAAAATGCTATACTGTGCTGTTATGCTGATTAAGGTAGTGCAAAGCAATCTACCGCAAGCCAGCTTACCATTGCCCCTGTGACAGGGTATTTAGAAGAGTAGTGAACTGCAAGAAAGCTCAATTACATCCTCCCAGCATGTACTGCATAAATCACGGTAAATCCTCTTTCAAGTGTGTCTTTCGGAAATTACTGGAATGCTACAGCAGAAAACACGGAGACGGCTGCATCAGTGTAACTCCAAGGAGAGGAGCTTAGGGAGGGGAAAAAAATGCAGAGTAATGCACACTGCTGCAAAAGCAACTTCCTGTTTGACTGAGCCACACCCACAGAGAATTAGAGAGCTGAAGTGAGGCTGTATCCATGCAGCCAACTTCATTTGAGAAAGAAATAAACTTATTTTAAGTCGAAATTTCAAACACGCAATGGAGAAGTGCTCTGTCATAGTGAACACAGCCATTTATGTGACTATTGACCCTGTTTTTCAATAAATTAATCCCTAATGCAACACATTAACTATTGAAAAGCTAGTTGTTTATCAAACGCATATGTAAATATCTGAAAGGTGTCAAATTAGAATATTGGCGCTTTTGATGCAGGTTCCCACTGAGTTTCAAACGTATTATGTGTATGTTGCCACTCCACGTTTTTATGACTGTATGAATTGCAGAACGGTCATGACAAAAGGTCCAAAAGTGCCGTATCTCTAAAGCAGCTATTGATAAACCGATCTATTCTTTAAGGATAGTTTTTTGTATTAAAATGTCACATTTTGGCATATCCAAATGTCAACTCCCAAGGTTGCCTCGCCATCTGTCCAGCCTTAGCGGTGCTTTTGAAATAATAGCGATTAAAAAATAAATAAAAAATAGAGGTTACTATTGAAATAAAGGTTTGCAACAAAGCTTAATCAAAGTATAAAATTTACATTACATTACATTACATTTAGGCATTTAGCAGACGCTTTTATCCAAAGCGACTTCCAAAATAAGAGCTTTACATCAAGTGCATAAAATACTGTGTACAGAAGATGCCAAAAGGTTGCTTTGCTATAAAAACCCCAAATGAACAGCCTTTCACTCATTTCATATGTCTTTGTGAAAATAGTTATTGATGTTTTTTGGCCTCGCAAAAATGAAATTTGTAGGGGAGAGGTAAAGGGCATTATAATATGATGGATGGGCCAGTTGAGATATAGCTGCAGATGCTGATGAGATAACAGAACAGCAAAGCAGAGTCTCTACATTTTCTCAGATCAAACATGTGACTGCAAAGGGCTCTGACAGGTGTCTCTGACAGCCCCTTGCCGCCTGTCCTCAATGTCACCAATCAGTAGCACTATCTGATTAAAACTGGCCATCCACAGTCTCTCTTAGCTTCACGTACAAGCCCTCGTTCTTTCTCTCCCTGATCACCTGATCACACATGCATGCAAGCTCCCACACACAGACACACACACACACGGTTTTCTGATAGGGACAGTAGTGGGGGCATACAGTACCTTCCGTGTTGACTGGGTTGGAGGTGGGTGTGGGGCTAGTAGTGGGAGCATCTAGATGAAAAGAGTAAAAATATAAAGAACATGTATAAGAAAGAAAGGAAGACAAGAGTAAAGAAATAGACAAAGGTCATTTAGGATGAGAAGCTGTATTGTAAAAATCATAACATGCACATGTTTTAGCTTCTGTGTTGAGTTAATGTTTAAGAGACTAAAAGCCCGTGCTAGCACAGAGGAGCTTTGAGCTAAATGCTAACGTCAGCATGCTAACATGCCCACTAGCAGGTATAATGTTCACCATTGTCACCACGTTAACTTAATGTGTTAGCATGCTAACATGTGCTAATTAGCAGTAATTAGTTCATGGGAATGTCATTAATTTTGTTTGTTAAGTATTGGGCAACGTCAAAATTTAACCTGATTATGGCGCTACATGGAAAGTTAAGGGTTTGCCAAATTACTACAATTCATCCTGGGAGCAAACGTGCGAACCACATTTCATGGCAACCATTCAAAGACTACGAGATAATATGAGATTCTTAATATTGGAAATGTCAACCTTAACGGTGGCACTACAGAAAATCAATGTTACAATGATACAACGTCTGGGAACCATGCATGTCTGTACTAGTATTTGTGCCAATCCATCCAATAGTTGTTGAGATATTTCAATGGATAAGTTAAAACTTTGACCTGCTGCTGGCTGTAAAGGAGAAGTCATGGCATCACTAAAGTTGGTGGATTTATCCTCTGGGTACCATTGATATATGTACCAAATTTCATGACCATCCACCCAATAGCTGTTGAGCTATTTCACTAAAAACCAAACATGTCAACTTCTAAATCGGGCTAGAGGAAAAGAGAGTGGATCAAAGTGAGTGCCAAAATCATTAACCTATATCCTCTGGAAACCATTAACGTCTGTACAAAATGTCATGGCCATCCATTCAACAGTTGTTAAGATATCTCAGTCTGGATCAAAGGGGTGGACCAACTGACCCACACACCAACGTTGCCATCCACAGAGCCACGCCCACTAGCATGACTGAAACTAGAAAGAAAAGACACTAATATACCATTGTGATGGCGTTGTATTATATTTCATTATGGTAGAGCTATTGTATTCCTTTTTTATACATTTTCTAATTAACTATGAATAATAATGTCTGGCAATCATGGAAAGGTATTGCTATTTTCCACAGACTCTCTCAATAATTAAGTCAAACTGCAAATTAAACCACTCTGGTGGTCTCCCGCTGCAGCACAGCAGAGCCCCGAGCAGCATCCTCCACCCCACAAGGTACTGATTAGGCCTGTCACTAACCCCCAAACAAAATAATCAGAAAGACAAAATGGAGGGCAATTCAGGTATGCAATGGTACTAAGGAGGGCTGAAAGCTTCCTCATCAGGGGAATATATGCCATGCTCTGGTGCAGGGGAAAGATAGCACGACCCCTTGCTGTGGGAGAGTCGCAGCAGGGGAAATTGGCTGGCTGTCTCCATGCCTTTACTGTCTGCACTCCATCAAAAGACAGCAGTGGGGGACCACACACTCCCAAACTAATGATAAAACATCAAGGACAGCATAATGTTGCCGCCAGGAATGGGGTGTATGGCAGAGGTGGTGTTGATGGTGGTAGGGGGGTATCAGGGTATCAGGAAAAGATTCTCCTCTGACAGTATTTGAAGAGGGGGGTGGGCTAGATTTCTTTCCCTGTGACCGAAGGCAGTCTGATAGCTGAAATGTCAGTGTCAGGAAGAGGGAAATTGGCCATTCAGGGAAGAGGGTCTTCACAAAGGCTGAGATAGGATGTGGCACATATAATATCCAGGCGAACAAGAATTCTCCATGGGCAATTTCCAGGCTGGATGACTCTGGGCTCACCATTATGAGGGCTGAAATATGAGTGTATTTTGGAGAGGCTATATTTTCAGGGAGCATTTGTATCAGTGAGGAATTTGATATGAGAAAATTTAACCATAAAGTGAAACAATGTAGGAGAAATTGTTTATCTATGCCTGCTTAAACCTGCCAGACAACACAACAGCGGGGAAGAGATTTTGCTTTTCTTTTGTCTTATTTGTTTTCTCTTGCTTAAAAGTTACTTTTACGTGAAGTTTTATGTAGGTGTTCTTTAAAGACCGGGGGAAATGTCTGTAAAAGAAGTTGTTATAGCTTATTTTATATTCTGAAAGATGAATCTACAAGCAACACAGTGAGAATCAACTTTCAACAACAAGTTGTTCCTCACTGTGTTGCACATTTTATAAAACCAGTGTGATTAACAAGGACAGTTTCACAACAGCCATTCATAAGAACAGGGGGACTCATGAGTCCTGTCTGCTCATGTTATGTCAAAACCCTGATAAATCCCAACTTTCCAGTGGCTTGTGAATCTTTGACTTTTTGTCCATGGAAGATTTATAGGTCAAAGAGTCATCTGTGGGCTAAACTGATGTGGTAACGACAGCATTGTTCTCCTGCCAACAGGCAGTGTGCGTTGAGTTATAGCACCGGTCACCTCAGAGAGAGGAAAGGGCGCTCTCTGGCAAGCTCTCTCTCCCACACCACACACCAGCCAGGGGGCACAATTCACAGTCTGCTACAGACACACCCTCATGGAGAACAGCATGACAGGCCTCTTTCTCAGTCTTTTGACCAGCCACATACAATGCATGCACCACAACAGGACTTGATTTGACGTGGATTTACATCATGCCCCACACCTGTCCGAGCTGTCGCGCAGTGAAAGGTCATTCGTCTTTTTGAAATAGGAAGTCCCTGAAGGACTGGCGCCGGCAGAGGGTGGCAGCAGGATGAAAGAGAATTGATGGACAATCCAGCGTGGCTCTATCAATAATCCTCACTAGCAAATATTTATCAAGAACAAAACAGCTCATTAAAATAAAGCTAAGTGTTGCATGCAGTTGGTTAAACACCAGGCATTTCTTGACAGGTGTGTGATGGGATTAACTGGAGTAAGAGCTCATAAATTACAAAAACAAAACCCAGTAAAAATGCCAAATAAGAGAAGAAAATGGTAATTTTGGAGAAGAATGTGAGACTGAAGTTAATGATTGGGATAGGAGTGGTGCACTTTGAGGTTGAGCGTGGCTGCTGAAAAGCTACACAAAAATAGGAGGTTATCATGCTAAGACCAATCTATGTTGCAGAAAAACACACTAATTAAGCCACTGCAGCAAGCATGATTAGTCTGGGGCAACAAACCCTCACATGGACCACAACATGACTTTGTCTGGCATTAAATCCTCCAGAAAAGAGGAGTGGGAGTTGCAGACATAATTATGTGCGGTTATGAGCACCTTTTTACCAATCTCCTGTGTCTCATTATAGCCAGCTGAAGTCATAGAGCTTCCAACACTTGTACACCAGAGAAACAGTGCTTAATGGAAATTGGTAAAATATGTGGATAGGAAGTTACTAATTGAAGACGTCATGGCCAGGCAGACACATTGATAGCAAACACACTGTATGCAGAAAGGATAGGGTTGTTTTGTTTTTTCAGGACCACAGATCATTTGCCTCCCATTGCTTTTCATTCATTCATGCAAGTGTTATGGGTGCAGCATGAAGCAAAGGATACATGAATTTAACAGCAGTAGACGTTATCACATCATTCATGAGTTCTTAAATGCCCACAGGCAATTCAGTGAGAACTTCTGAACTATTAGAATATTATATTTTTACTTTAAAGATCTGTGCATGAGAATAACAAGGATGCTTTCCCTACGTGTTCATTAAAAACCACAATCTTTAGAGGAATCACAGTAAATCTTACTTTTAAAGGAATCTTTACACAACAATTAAGAATTTAGTCATGATAGCTTGAATAAGTCTGCCTTGAGTGAGCTATTTGCCGGCATATGCTGTCCTTTTGTTTGGGAGTGATCATTATGGGTCCATTGGGAACAAGCAGATGTCATCATCTGCCTGGCAGAGCATGATGATGAATATCCATGGGGCGGCAGAGTTATGAGAGTCACAGGAAACCTATGTCACAGTGACAAAGTCACACATATCAGCAAGTGCAATAAACAGATTTCAACCAACAACAACCAACCTACAGAAATGCAGAAAATCTGACATAAGAGGATGTGAAAAATCTGTATATGTTCCATTAACTGCGTGCTGGGAGTTGTTTTTTCATACAAGTGAAAATAATTCAGCAAAACGGAAAAACTGGAATACCGGTGCTTCTCTGAGTACCTGAGAGATTTGGATTAGTGAGGTCCTACTGTGTTTGAAGCCCAGTTTATGAAAACAGTCCTTAAAGCCTGCATGGTTATTCTTCCTGCAAATTCAAAACATCAACATCCACTAAACCATTCAGGAGGCAGTGATTTCACAAGTTTTTAAAGTTTCCAGGTGTAGCAATTCAGTCCCAGGTGACTCTTACAAAGTCGAAAAACTGCATTAGTCTCGCTCACACAACCCTCCTTGTTTATCTTGTGACTGTGACAGGTTTTTTTGACACCTCTGCATAAGACCATGTCCCTCCATTAAAATCCTATTCACTGTTTGCCCTACAATTGGCAAAATGGTGTTGACATTAAAACCATTACAAATGCATTTATTTTTTACCAATGCACATTTTCAGCAGCTGTCATAAACATTCGCCAGCCAGACGAAACAAAAAGTTGCATAGCTGTTTTTTGACACACAGTTCATGGTTGTCAACACGACCTAAACAAGCAGAATGAGTAATAATCAAAACAATATCTCCATTCTGAAACCTGCAATCGGCCACAATGAGCCCATTTTCAACAACAACTTTGCTTTTATCACAACACTCTGCACCTCAACTACACTCCTCGTCCGATCCTGCTGCTTTAGGCACGTTAGCTTTAAGTGTTGGTTTCAGTGTCCAAATCTAACAATCTGCATCAATGTGTGATGAATCAGATGTAATAACAGGTTTTTGTACCCCAGCATAACCCACCAGGGTTTTGGATGTTTTAAACAGAGACACAGCTGGCCTGTCTCTTTCTAGTGCGACAATGTTTGAAATGTGTACAGACAGATCAGACGTTTCATTTAAATAACATTTAGCTGAACAGTATGACTCCTCACACCTGGCTGAAACTATCAACTAAAAAAAGTACACCAGTTTTGGTAATCCACAGTTTTGGATTACCAAAACCCACACTATCCACGATTTCCCAGCTAAATCAATCCCCTCGAACAGAAAAAACATATACATAGAAGGAATTATAGTAATAATTATGACAGTAATGAATGAAATATGTGTAATCTTTTTTTTGGGTGTCTGATGCCCATCAGAAAAAATGTGTGCGGCCTCTTGACATATTTAAAAAGATAAAAATAAAAAGAATACTTTACTTTAAATAATGTGTGTCTGATGTTTTGTCTTTTAACAAAGAAGTCTGATTACAGAGTTAGAATTATCATTAAACAAGTCCAGATTCTATGATTATGCACATTTTCTCCTGGACCAAGATATCTCCTATTTCAGGGTAAAGTCCATGTGTGCAGATCACGTCCTGTTTAAGCAGCCCACTGGACCGTGATTGGCTCCAAACAAGTCAGAATCAGCTCATACATACACCTCGAAAATTCAGATATAAGGTGAGCACAAAGAAACCTTCTACCTTCAGCAGATGAATGTGAAAACAGCCTTCTAGTGTCAAAAGGGGCACATACATCATTCTGCATAGTGAAGCTCAAACATCCAAGTGAAGTAACAATAAGTAAAACACACTTTTGAGTGAAGGGGGGCTTCACTGAACCTCAGTTAATGCATCGTGGATTTGCCATGATTCAAAAGACTCTAGATATATATATATATATATATATATATACACACTAGATATAAATGAATACATTTTTTGAACATATTACTTGAGAGTCTACACAGAAGATTCACTCTTATTCCTGGTTTCAGGTTTGGTCACTGGCAGACAATGTTCTTGGCACACAGACAGAAACAAATTGAAACTTGGGAGCGAAATACAAAATCCTCTTCCAAACAGCAGGGAGCAAGTGCTCCAAGGAGAGAAAGCTAAACTCACCAACAATGGCTGCACCTGCTGCAAATTTATTTTCCCCTCGTCCTCATCACCCCTGCCAGCCACCAAAAATAGGAAATTAAGGTCCAAGGAGTGTGTACTTCACTGACGTCACGTTACATGATTTCTAAATTGTGAAGTCCTTCTCGTTTTCACAACTTCAAACAGTTACCTCCTGCGGTTCCCTCTTGGGGATTTAAGTGCAAAGATGCCCGGTGCACCTTCAAACAGTGGAGTTGTTTACAAAATAACTTTTTCAGATTATGTGTGATTGCAGCCAAGTGAATTCACCGACAATAGCCTCCTCTATTTTATGTATTTGCCTTTAGTTCGTGTTCTTTTAATTGTTCTATTGTGGATGGTGTTGAAAAGGAAAAAAATGAGAAGCTATTAGTGTGCCATGACTGACAGCCATGTTAAGGTTAAAAGAAGAAGACGCTTCGATGAAGAGAGGTTCAAACCAACGGGAAAAAACTGTCTGCTGCATTTAAAGTCAAGTCCTGGGAGAGATGGTCCCTCTATTGCCCTTTACTGGTTGGCTGCAGAGCACATTGAAATTCCACCCACTAAAATATAAGTCAACAGAACCAAAGACCATCTTTATCGTAGAAATATGAAGTTGAATCCCTGCTATGAGACCTAATAGTTATGGTCAATAGCGGAGTGATAGTGAACAGTCTTATGATGTTTTTGTTTTGTTAAGGAATAGTTTAAGATTTTGGGCTTTCTTGCTACAGTCTGCAGCTGGTTAGTTTAGCTTAGTATAAAGACTGGAAACAGAGAGAAACAGCTAGACAGTAACAAAACCTGCCTACCAGCACCTCTGATTAACGGGTTATATCTTGTTTGTCGAATCATTGTTTTTTGTGCAGATTAAGCAAACGAGATATAACATGTTAATTTGTGAGCTTTAGAGGTGTTAGCATAACCAGACCTCTGTAGCCTGCTCCTCATCTCTGCTTGAGTTTAGTGGCTACATTAGCCACAACTAGCATAACACACCTGAACCTCTGGCCGAACTGTCAGCTGTTGAGTTCAATTGTGGGTAATGCAGATGACAGGTTTTGAAAAGGGAGAAGAATGTGTGGAATAAAAAAGACAATTTCTCTAGTTCTCGTGCATAAATTTGGGTCATTTTTGTTTTCAACTGTCCATCGTGCGTCTAACAATCTTATAGAAGTGCAATGTTAATCATTGGAATTTTCTTTTTAAAGGAGCAATGGACGGAGAAGGCCTGACAATGAAGAGTACGTGTAATGTGACGTGTAGTCAGGTCTTCTGAATGACCATGCAACAAATGGCAATATAGGCTTTTATTTCATTTTCTAGTCTCAATCGGAATATATGAATCTAACATATAAAATCTCACTTCCTGGATTTCTGACATGCCAGTCCAAAGTTAACAGCCACTTTACCCATTCCTTTCTACTCTTGGTGGTTGAAACACATCATGCATTAAAAGCGCAGCAACAGCTCCAATCACCCAACATAAATTCAAATAAGGTCTGTGGATTTGTCAACTGCAGTCACCTTCTGTGATTTTAAGCTCCTTTTTGCTCTCGATAATGGCTTGCATCCATACATGTTTGAAATGTGATTATGTTTGTTGCACAAATGCCATAGTAAATCTCTGTGGTTCCAATACAATCTCTTGACTGCCTGTAGGCAGTTAAGTCTATAACCCTTCCTATATCAGTGATGTAGACTTAATCCTGGCGTAAAAAGAGTGATGGAGGCACTTAAACATCAAGTGCAATGAAGCGTAATACCTACCATATACATAGAGGATGTAGTCGTCGTAGGCCTCTCCCACAGCATTGGATGCCACGCAGCGGTAAGTGCCATTGTAGGATTTGTTGAGGTTTTCAATGTAGAGATCAGAGCCTGTGACCACAGCGTGAGGTGGCACATCCTCGTCTACTCTCAGCCAGTTGATCTGATGGGGACTGGAGAGCATAAATACCACACACATCACTCAGGCGCTGTCTATCCACACTAGAAATCTGAAATAAAGGTCAAATCTGAGATTGTCTGAGGAGGGCCATCGGCAGGCCCGGTCTAATGATTTCCTTTATACAGCATGCAAACAACTGGTAACATTTAAACGGTACAATGAAATGTGAAGGTTAAGAGGGTGCTCGGACTGTTATATATAAAGGGATGTACAATGGAAAGTATGAAACTAAACTGAAATTTCAGTGTGTTTTGAAGTGCGTCCATCTGTGTGAATACTCACTGTGGTTTTCCTTCTGCGATACATGTCAAATCTAGATTGTCACCCTCTCTAGTTAGACCTTCAGGATACGTCACCACAATCTTCACTTCTGGTTTATCTGGAAAGAAAAGAGATGAGTATTTCAATTATAACTGTTTTTTATTGGACTCTAAAGTGAAGCCCCAAGAGAAACAGACTTCTAAATGAAAGCAAAATTGCCAAAAGTAAAACATAAAGGAGGATGAAATGATCAGTAGACATCCAGTCAGTCTACAGTACCTTACAGCAAAATGACTTTTTTTTTCTTCTTATCAATGCTAGCCAAAGATTACCAAAATGTCAAGCGGTTCCAGTCAAGCTTTTTCTTTTTCCTTGAAAGGTCAGACAAAACAGTTGTCTACCTGAAAAAAGATTAATATTCTATGCAGACTACAAAAGGGTACCTTAACCTTTCTTTGACATCTAACAGTGTAAAGCAGCCTGTATTACCTCTTCAATCAATGCACCATTTAAAGAACACCTAAACATCATTTGACACCTGTGCAAAAGTTCTGTTTTTTCCCCCCCTTGTGGTGACTGTATCCCATGGACCAAGGCACCAATAGGCTGTAAGAAGAATACCAGGACTGCATGGTCCATAGATAACAGACAGGCAGTGAAAAACATACATTACCTTTATCATCCGAAGCTCAAAGGTATCGCTGAGAGTCTGCCTGGGACAACTATCTTAAAGAATAACTGCACCTAGACTAATCCTGCTTGCACACATCTTGTCTATCTTGTCTCTACAACCCAGTTGGGTGGGGTCACAAGTATGACGTGCTACACTTGACTACATCCAGCTATGATGATGAGTTCAAGATACCTTTCAACTCAAAGAGTCCAATGAAGCAATGTTTTCCTTCTTTCAAAATCTAGTGTAGAGTTACCCATTGAAGGAAAACATTGGTTTATTTCAAACTGGTGTAGGCTATTTCTCATAAATGTGGCTGTCTGTGTTGCTTGCTTGTTGAGATGTTAGCTTTGTAGTTTTTAAGTCAGTCTATGAGGTAGTTTAGGCATGAAAAAGTACAGTTTTAGGTCACTCACATAGCACTTCCAATTGTCTTTGAGCCAGGAGGTCCTTTACAGCTGGGTGGTCAATGATGCAGTCCACTGGCACTCCATCATCCTCTTTGGTGACAGAAAATCTTACCCGGCTGGTGACAGTAAACATCCTGTCATATGTCTCCTCAACTGTTGTCTCACCTAGAAAAACATCACACGCATGAAAAAAAAAGTTAACGGCTAAACAGCTCAAAACCAAATTTTCCAATCCTGCAGCAGTGCCAACCTGCAGTGACCATAATGAGTAAATAGTCATAGCTATTAAGAGCACATTACCTGTCAAAGCGCTTTCGAATGGCATTTACATTTAATTTATGATTTAGTGGTGTGAGACTTCAAACAGGCCCAAGGCCTTCGATTCTGACGAGAGCAGCGAGGAGTGGCTGGGTCATATAAGCCTGATAATGAATGCTTCTGCAGCTTGAGGGTTGAGCATTGTTGGGGCTAACCCTGCAGTAATCTGCTGCCCACAAGGCCCTAGGCTGTCAGAGGGGCATTCATTTAGAGAGCATTACAATGCCACAGGGGCATCGCATTAGCTGCAGTGCTGAGTGTGATGGTTTACTCGCACTTAATGAAGTGAGGAAATAATTACAGCCCCACTCTGACCTGCAGCACACTTCCATTTCAGCCTTGTCACAGGGGAGCCCAGCTGGACTCATGGAGGGCAAAAAGCAGTTGTTCCATAGTTGATGATCACCAATACACACATATGTGGCCTCTTGATGGATATTAACCCCATGCAACACATACCCACCCACCCAAGAACTGCCTACATAAAATTAAAGTACTGGAATTGGTAAGTGGTCAATGCGCTTGAGGGGCATTAAATCTGACCACTCTGCCAACTGCGGTGAGAGAGAACAGGCTGTTTGAAAAGCTCACTGACCATTAGAGGAGAGGAAGTGAGTAAAAACATAATGATAATAACAACAGATATAAAAAGTGGGACTGTGTGATGAGGACGCATAAAAAATAAATGGCTTTCATTTAGAATCTTTGATTATCTTGCTATTTTGCTGCAGATTTAAAAGTGCTGACTGGTATTCATTAACATTTGTTAATCATTTAACAAATGTTAACAATTCATTTTGTTCATGAATATGTTGAAACCCACAATGAGTACAGGCATCACAGAATGTAGAACACTGTACTGTAGGTATAAAACTATATACATATCTATGTATGTAATGTTATACATGTCTTTGCCCCTGTGAGCTATAGCCTACATCTTGGTGATTTGACTTCACTCTAAAAAGCTCTGCAGGCATTAACATGGCAAATGAATTAATGCCAGCCATCTTTAGTTAAAGCTGAGTGCTGTGATCAACAATGCCATCTTGTTACTCGTCAAATAACAACAGAGATTTCACATTAAGAGCTCTATTGTCATCGCCGCACTAGGTCACATTTGTGAGGTCAATGAGGGCGTTTCCAAGCACGTGTCCAAAGAGTTGGGTGAAGTGGGGCATGACATGGGGGGATGTGATGATGAGGCATTATACTCTCAACCAGTCCCAATAATTGTCTCATACCAATCACAGTGCTGCATTAGTAAAATTGCTCAGGAAAAGATTGTACAGGATTGGACGAAATGTTTAAATCATTATAACAAAACTAATATGGATTTCCAAATAATGATATGGCAAATGTATAAAGAATCACACATGAAGTAGTCAAAGCAATGAACTGTGTTCCATTGTTATGCATGAAATGAGACCAAATTCTTTATATCTGTCAAACAGAAACTTGCTCAAAATCATTAATTTAGAAACAGAACAGAAATATGTTGAATTACAACATGATATGATGATGTTATCACAATACTATGATCTGTGACCAAGAAAATAGGCATACAGTATTTTATCTACTCCCCAAACACCCTTCCTGGGGCATTATCCTCTTTTATTGCAGCTGATGATTTGTGATTTAGTAGAATATTGTTTTTCTATGATCAATTTGCTGCTAACCAAGCTAGCAACTATGCTAACTGTCTGAAGCTAATGTGTTGCTAATATGACATTCAAAGTAGCCCTACTGTTGAGTTAGTGTTGAGCTAACTGTTGATGTATTTGATTGTTTTTACCTTTACTATAGTGTATGTTTACCAGATTATTACTGTGTATCTTGTGCATCATATGAGAAAGTAATGTCTTTCACTGGTGATTTTTTGGCTAGTCTATAGCCTACTGTTGTGACTACTTGTTTCCTTCTTATTATGCTAACTCAATTTTATAATACGTTTGGTCTTAAACTCAGTTCTGACCAAATTTTCAGAACGAGACAAATTGAAACTTGCAACTACTTGCAACACGCCAGGTCTGCAATATTCTGAAACCTGCCAGTTTAGACCAATGCGACTAGATGAGATGGTGTATTGTTTCCATAGTGACAACTCTCTGCACATCCATTCTAACTGCCGCATTTTCAGGCTGTTTTTGTAGCTGGATATAATTAATAGCAGGTTAATTAATAGCAGGTTACTTAGAGTAGATTGATGAGGCAGAAGAGGTACATATGGCATTGTGGAGTTTCTGACATTTCAGTAATTACTTTTCATACATGATGTACATGATGTACTTACTGTTTTTGTTGGCTACAATAAAGTTTGTACAATTAAAGTAAAAATGTCAGAAAAAACTTTGATTTGATTAGATTAGATTTTTTCTTGTGACATGACTGCACTACCCTCGCTGGCAGCTTAAGTTTGCAGAAAACACTACCATGCTGCAAAAAAACAGAGCTGCTTCTTTGCAATGTCAAAGAGATCATTTTTACAGAAATAGCACCACCCTGCCTTGCACTACCTTGTCTGCATGAAAGTCCCATGATGTTGTGCCTCTGCACCATGCAAAATACCACAGAGACGGGCCAAACACATTTCAAGGTCAGGAAAATAGCTTTGCTTGCACACGTCCCAGCGCTGTCATGAAGAAGAGCCCTTAATTTGACTTCTAGTATCAATCATTTTTGGTCATGATTCTTCTTACAAAATAATTTTTGCATAAAAAACAGTTGGCAAACTTCTAAAAGTTTTGAGTCATGTTTTGAAGATCAGACTCATACAGACGGAGCCATTATCATTGAAGAGGCCAACCAACGCTTGTCAATTATCAGTGTCATCCAAACCCAGATGAGGAAAACAACTGTGGATCAGGTCGTGGAAGGACTTGAATTTGAATGCAAGAAGAGATTTGAGTGTTGCACCAGAGATGTCAAATCAAACGCTCTTGTGAGCATCAACCACTGATCAATCCCAGTGCAATCAAGCATAGCCTCTTCTCAGGGTGACATTTTCTTTCAGTCTGTTTCAAACCCACGTCTTCTGAGAAGCAGCCGCTGTTTGAACATTGCTTAGACCGTAATGTAGCACTGATATTACCATTAATAAAGCAGTACAATTAAGATAGTATAGATGCTACACTCACTCCACACAGTACTGTATGGAATAACAATTGTGTACATTTGTCCTACCCTTTGTAGAGGGTTTGTATACTGGAATTAATGGCTATATTAACAATAAATAATTAATTTGCTAAACTTATAAGCCATTAATAAGAACAACTTTCGGATTGCCAGGTTGTTGAAAATCCTTCATGCAGGAGTTGGGTTTTTCCTAACCTGGTGACCTGGTGAAGTATTTTTTTATATTGGTTATAAATATAAAGTAAATGTTATTAAATGTTTTATTAACTATTAATAAAACCATGAATTACAGCATATGTCCTCTATAAAGGGTGCCTTATTAAAAAACAACGTCAGGAAGTTCTATTTATGTGAGCTTTGAGTTTAGAATGTGTATTCACAAATACGAGTCCTGGAGGTCAGGATTACGCTCAAGCTCTTACAATATTTAAACATAAAATTAAAACTAAGAATTAAAAAGTAAATACAGTATTTTATTTGATCTGCTAAGAGATTCCCCAAAAGTATTATTTTTTACTGAATACTGATTGTTGCCACAATCCAAAATCTTTCAAAGCATAATTTGAAATGGGAGCTTTAATGGTAGAGTGCTTTTTTTTTTTTAAATCATGTAAGCATCACATGTTAAGCTGTTTCCACCAAATGAAAACCAAATATTTACAATAGATTTTTTTAAAACACAAGGTCTACTACCTTTTCAAAATTCTGATTAAATCTCCTGTGTGCAGTTTGACATGATTGTGATCACATACACATTTTAAAACACATCCTTTAAATCCATCTGTCCAGTTTGAACACAGTTCTCGTCCTGTACTTTTGCAGCAGTAGCAGCAGTAACAGCCGAGCATCAGGCTCCACTACATTTAAATAATATTGCAGCTGTCATTTATGCTAACAAGCATTTTGCCACCTTGTGTGTTGAGCCTTTCTCTCAGGCCAGAGCCCGTCAGGCTCCTACCTGCCAGCATGATAAATGGTTGCAAAACCAATTCGGCCAATTTGAAAGTGTATTTAAATTAGCCGGCAGATTTCTTTCTTGCCATTATGGCTGTCTGGCCTGCACACAGAACTAAGACAAACATGATCACAGAGATTCTATAAAACCCAGTGTGATGTGTGCCTTTTAATCTCAATACGTGCAGGAGCTAATGACTTGTTTAGCACGTCCATAATGACTAGTGATTTGTGTTTCCTCGGGTACAAGAGGACGTGACTCTCTAGCTTTCTTTATGTATCCACTGCCACTATGGATTAGCCCCGCTCAGCACGTCAGTGGCATTTTGCTGATCTAACCATCCTGTTGTCTCTCCCTCCCCTGCACAACACTTGACAACTCATAAACAGAAATTGACTTCGACTCCTGTAGGGAACACTGGAGGCACAGATGGCATTTAGCTTCAGATTCGCTCTTGTCTAAATATTTCATCTCTCAACAAGCCAAATGAATCCTCTCCATTCTAATACATATATTATTTGACAACAAGCCCAGAGATATCCACTCTGTGTAAATACGATACGACTAAAATGAATATTCCCCCTTTGCTGTACAATAAGTAGCTAATGAATAATTGATGACCCCTAATCATAACTGAGAGGTAATAAGGATTTTTCACCACCACAGATTATATATCCCTCTCGGCAACAGCCAACAGGCAGCTGAAGGCACTGAAATGAAGATGAAATGTACAGATGTGAGCTCATAAGATTGTTTAAAGTAAGGTTGTCTTAAAAACATAAAAGCATCCATCAGCAGTCCAGGTGTAACTAAATGTTTCCGGTAAATATTTAAGCTATTTTAAATCCAAACAAGCATCCCTGAAATGAAAATTGCAGTATAAAAATGCCCTTAAACCAAATGTTTTGCAAAATGTATGAGAAACATAACATGAGCCTGGATTGCAGCTCTTGCAGTTGTGCATGCATAGTTTGATCATTACATACTGTAGCTGAGCAAGCGGCCCGGGCATATGGACAGGGGGTTTAAAAAATGCACTTCTCCCCCCTAGCTGTATGTGCAAGGCCTGATTACCTTCCGTAGTACTTCCTATACATCAGTCAGCAATATACTGTAATGAGTACAACACGTATTAATGTTTTAGAAGAGAACTACATTTTGTTCACAGACAAAGCGCCTCAGGAGACCAGGACTTGTAGGTAAGTGGACAGGCCTGGAGCATGTGAAGCAAACTGGTGGAGGCTGTTATTCTACTGACCTGTCAGTTCTTCCTCCCCTTTCATCCATCTGATGGAGGCAGCTGGCTTGCTGCCAATGGCTGTGCAGGTGAGCTCTGTCTCGTTCCCCTCGCTGACCAGGTCCTCGCGGCTCTCGATGATTGGGCTGCCTGGCGGGACTGACCCACAACAACGGCAACGGTCAGAGAGACACCAGCATCACAACATTTGCCAACACTTAACAATAAGGGTAGAAAACACAGTGTTTAAGAAAAGTTCTCACCATTAAGAAATGATCAGATTGCTTTGAGTACATTTAATCAATGAGTCAAGGCCACAGTTACTTCACACATTCATTTATATGCCACCAAATTAGGTAGAATCCATGATCATCCTCTCTCAATGCAGAACAGTACCTGTTCATACTCACTTTAAGTGACTTAAGTAATAAGTGAATTACTCAATAAGTAGTTTTTAATTAGAAAATTAGCATCATGTCTTTATTTGAAGAGAATGTCTCCAGATAACTTGTAAGAAATGGTGATCTCATGCATGAATGTTTGTAATAATGGTAAAGTAACACCGAACAATTCATGAATCTTATCTACAATAAAAAATGAAAATTATTGGGTAGCTGTGAGCCTTTTAGCTTTAACATGCTAACTTGTAAATGAGGTATAAACAAGGACTGTTGGCTCAAGTAACAACGTGTAGATGTTTGCATCTTACCACCCGTTTGATAAAAAACTACTTCTTATTTCTGTGGGAACAGATGCTGTTCTGCTCTCAGAGAGACTGATCAAATGCATCAGTATATTTCTATGTACTGCATTCCAGCTAGTTATGATGTAACTAAGAGTCTATGGTCATGCTAGCAGCTCTGTAAGGCTATACTTAGGTACAGCGGCGCTCTGAGCTAAACGCTATTGTCAGCAACATGCAACTTAAAGAGCCACTTAACATGCCTTAAATCATCATGAGTCATGGAGTAGGTAAGCATGTGTTTCGTATCCTTATCATACAGTGTTAGCCAAAAGTCTATGCCAAAGTTATATAAGTATATGTGATTACATCCTATAGTTACATGGGTATACACAAAATAGGATAAGGCACAGTTGTCCCTCGTCCCTTGCATTAGTCATCACAGAAAACTTGCTGAACTCCAGTTATTTGAAAGCAAAATTGTCAGTGGGGTGTTTATATCAAGGACTCTTCAATGCAACCCTTGCTTCAGAAATACTGCAGCTAGGTTTCAATTGTACAACTAGAGTAATTACTTTAAAGTGCTTTTAATTCCTTTCAATCCCCCAGGATGTCTGCATGTATAATAAAGCTTAACTAGAGTAATTTCACTCCAAAGCATCAAAGTGTGGCACAGCTGACTCTCAATAGGGAATCGTTTGGAGCAGCCAAGTCAACATTCACCGGGATTCACAGAGTCAACACAGCTGCCAAAACCAACGTGGTCTGAGCCATCAGTTTCAGCATCTGCTCCTTTTCGTTATGCTGTTGAGCACTGCGAGAGCCTAATTGGCTGACATTTTGTTTTAGTTGCTAAAGATAACAGGTTCAAAGATGACTATTATTTCATATTCACTATCTACAACAGAGCAAAATACAATAAAAGTGTGTGTGTGTGCGTGTGAGGAAGGGTATCATATGTGTGTGAGGTTCGCACGTGCAGCCTCACACCTACCCAGGACAGTGATGTCTGCGTAGGCTTCCTGAGGAGGATCTGTGTAGAGCTGGCACACATAGCGTCCCTCATCGGAGAGTGACACATTGGACAGAGACACCCGCAGTTCGTTGTCAGAGAAATTCACCAGCTGGAACCGGCTGTCCTTCAGAGCTGTGGGGATACATGTGAGACAGAGACAGTGAACATACCGAGTACAGGGACACAAACGTGAGACATGGAGTGAGAAGGAAGAGGGAAGTGGGGGAAATGAGAACAGGAGAGGGGTGAGAATGAGAGAGGGGACGGAGGGAGACAAAGGAGACACAAGGAGAAAATGAGACAGAGATAGTGGGGGAGAAAGAGCGCTGCCCTTTTGTGGGCTTTCTACTTAATTGAGTAAAAGAAAAGTGAGTTTCAAAATGATTCATACAAGTTGATTTATAAAGTAGCTTTACAGTCCACAGAGCACTCGCAAAGACAGGAAAGTGTGAAGAGTGCTCATGAGGACTCCTAACAAGCTAGGAACTCTTAAAAATGGGCTGCTGCTGGTCATGGATGGATGCATCAAACTCACATATTCCAGAAAAGGGAGAGGCATTCAAACATGCATAATGAATTAAATCACAGTGCGGAGGTAGAGAGGGTTGGAGGCCTGAAACTTTAAATCAGAAGTAGCCAGGAATCTGTATACTAATGCTGGTATAGATTGGCTGAATTCTCTTTTAATGACGTCAAACTAGGTTAGCCATCTCCCTCAGAGTTTTTACTCTGCTTTTCATTTGGGTCATCCCTCATCCCTGAGCAGAGTTTTACATAAACAGCTTTGGTTGATTTGATTGGGAGCCCTTTTGATGTTTTGACCTGCCTTCTTTATCAAGTCCTCTCTGCAACTGTCGAGCTAACGAACTCTATTCAGCCCCTGTTTAAAGCGCGGGGAGTTTGTTATTCCCTTCAGGCTTTACACTTAGCTTCATGATCATTACCCACGGTCTCGGGGCAGTGTCAACATGAAGCCTCATCCCCAAAATAATTTGAGAGCTCTTTGGAAGTCTCTCCTCAAAGGGAAACAAAGACACTGATGCACTTTGAGAGTCGAAGCACCTGCTAGGGAGGGAAACCCTTCACTTTTGAGATGCTGAATGTAGTTTCTACGAGGCAGCTTCATGACTGGCTGACTGCTTACATAAGAGCACGGAGAGTGCACAGTATCGAGTATCTATTAGTCAGTGTTTAGGCACATTTTTAACAAAACATGTCTACACATTAGGGCGGCATATAACGATTACTTTTAATTAGAGATGATTGCTGAATACTTTCTTGGTAAATCATTTGGCCAAAAAAATATCAGCAAAATAGTGGAAATTCTTTTGTCAGACAAATTACTTATATAGTCATTGTTTTTTTGGCCCGCAACGTTACTGCTTTGGTTCGCTCTCACAGTTCTGCTAGCGTATCATAGCACAGGTTAGCAACTAGCTGGTGAACGTAGTTAGCAGCTAAAGAGCCAGATATTTCCATCAGGAGATGTTGGAGACCAAAAACTGAGCTAAAATCAGAGTGAATATTAGACTTACATTTGCCAGATGGTCGGAAACACGACTCCAAATTAAAATCAATATTTTACAGTTTCTTCTGGATGTGTAAATAGGCAACAAGTTAGTCTAAAAGAAGATTTTGTGACACCTAAAAACACCTACACAGTTATAATGAAGCAGATTAGCTGATGTTAGACTCTCAATAAATAATATCTAAAGATGTTATTTCCTGAAACTTTAACTTTGATGTCGCTTATTAAGTCATGACTTTTAATGTTTTAGAGAAATGCTTAAGTTTTGAAAACAGGATTTTAGTGGCTTTTTAACCTACAGGGAGTACTATCTGATGCTAAAAGGAAAATCTTTTGGAAGAGTATTTCTTTAAACATTAAACCTTTGTAATAAAAAGTCAGACAACTCCTGAGGAACAATGCAGTGAATAAATAATGGTGTGGTATTGCATCACCATCCATAGAGGTTCACCTTTGCTGATAAAAGCTCATTTTTCCCATTTCAGATGACAACTCTGCCAAATTGCATGTCATTTTGCATATATCTAGCAGAATAAATGGCTCATACCAACAACACTCGCTCTGCCTCTTTACCTATGACACAATTCATCTTTATTTGCTGCAATAGAAATTTGTTTATTTGGCCTTCACTGGTACTGTAAAGCTGTTATCATTTTAGTATTTTGTGTGCATATCTGTTGTTGTGGCTGCCGCTTGGCTTGTAGCTGCCGTTCTTCTTGTAGCTCCTCGTGTGTCTCTATGTCGCTGCTGTTTACTTTCTTGTGTACAAAGATCTGCCACTGTGTCGAGCGGCCCCGTTGACAGGTAACAATGCCACTGGCTGAGGGGGGTCCCCACAGAACCAGCAGTCCTTTAGGAACAGAGCCCAGAATAGCACTGGCATTGGGTTCACCAACCCATTACGAGGAACACAAACGTGCAGCAGTCCAATGACGCTTTTAGCTGCCCTTCAGAAATCTGACATATACTTAGATCTAATTGCAGATAAACAAAGTTTTATAATTTACAAGGGAACTGCATTGACTAAGGCAGAGAAAATGACATGTTACCGGGCCCACGTAGAGCAGCTTAATAAAAAATGATGAGGGAAAGGTCTCAACCTCGTGGAAAGATTTCCGTAACAGTACAAAGCTACTGCTAAATAAGTACAGCACAACATGACCTCTGCCTTATATGAATCCATTCTTCTCTGCCATATTCTCCGGGAGCTTTGGGTATTTTGTACAAATATGACTAAGATGTGTACTCAAACTCCCTTGATGCTCTTCGTGTGAGAAAACGTCTCTCTACCCAGACTTGTGAAATAACAGCTGGGATGCAATATAGACTGAAATGAAGGGTGTTTCTCGTTCACCTTGAATCTTGGCTCTGATCCCGGATACAAACAAGTAAAAAAGCAGAGACAAAAACTCAGTTCGGAAGTAGTAGTAGCCCATATGCTCATGCATAATCATAATGTTCAATATCCTAATCTAAGAGATTATCGTAAAATCGAACAGTGACAAGGACACAGAAGTATTCCCATTATGTTAGCACTGTGTATAATCTCATATTAATCTTGCCGCATTCTGAGCTTAATGACTTGTGTAAAAGAACCGAAACGTCAAGGACAGATGGAATCACGTTTGCATAGAACCTGACCTAAAGCTAGAGCTGATCTTTGTAGTGATATCTGAAGTCAAAACCTGAGAGATTCCTTCTGTACAAGATGCCCTGAAATGTGAAACTGACACAAAAACATGCATTGAAAAGAAAACAACAAACACTTGTTGGGCAACACAGTCTCACAAATGTAGTGAAATGAGCACAAAGTGTGAAATGCAGACTGCATGAACACAAGGATGTGAGGAACATGGATTTTAAAGAGCAAATACAGTCAGGCCATTGTCACATATTTTCCATATGAAACTTTGGTTAAGGTTTGGATTCGAGTTAAATTATTTAAATGATTTGGTTAAGTTGTAGGAAAGGCTTTGCTCATTATTTAGTAAGTAGAGCTTAAATAACTTCAGATAAAAATTTTAACTTACAGTTAAGGAAAATTCTCATTATATTTTTTGTAGCATTTCTAAATGTAAAGGCCTGAGATATTTTATTTGAGAGTCAAGCTATGGAGAGAACATGGGGGACATGCTCACTTCACAAGAGACGTGGTTAACAAATAGTCCGAGGCACTGGCACTTACGTCTAACATCTCTGAAGTAGATGGTCTGTCTGTTGGGGTTGAGCAGCTGGATGACGGAGTCGTCGTTGTTCTTCACTCTGCAGCTGATGGTGGCCACTTCCCCCTCGATCACCGACACATTGTCAGTCGCCAAGTTCTGACCTTCGACTTCAACACAGACAGAAAAAAACAGATGGGGGAAAATTAACTTTCAGATGGGAGACAAGCATTTCTATCTGGATATTTACAGCCTATCAGATATTTATATTTCTTACTCCGGGGACTGCATGTAAACACATGCACAGTGTAAAGATACGTGAATATGCTGTGTAGATTGTCTGTTTGCAGCCATGTCTAATCCTTTTAATATAAGAGCCATGTGCAATGTTTGTCACTATTGATCTCCCTGAGCTCAGAGTGGGCCCTGTGAGTCAGTGCCAGATGGGCTGTAAGCTCTGCTGCCCACGGAGGTAGGGAGAGAGGAGATGGTAGGAAGAAAAAGAGACAAAGAAAGAGTGTAAGAAAGTGGCAAGTAGTAGATATGGGCAGGGTGGAGGAGGGGAAGAAGAGAAGAGAGGGGGAGTTAAACAGAGAAAGAGAGAACAGAGAGAGATGAGCCGGGCTGGATGCTGTTTATGGTTGAGCTTTATCAGAGCCCTCCATCTGAGGTTCCGTGTGACCAACGTGCGCTCTGTGTGCTCAGCTGTTGGGTTCTGTATCTCTAGGAATAAAAGTGCTGTAAACATCTGAGTCACTCTCTGTACACTGGCATTGTTGCCACAGACAGGCCCTGGACCTTGTCATCGTAACTTACACCTCACACCAAAACCCCCATGCAAAAAGCCCAGCTTTGTTTCCCCTGTCTTCCAAGAGAAAGAGGGAAGAGAAGAAAAGTCACCTTGTGCTATATTTATCTGGCAGCAGCCAAAAATGCGCAAGGAGAATGGAGAATACGTTTTAATGTCTCAGATTCACACCAGCGGGGGAACAACACACTCAGCCACGGCCCCGAGAAAATATCAAAAGCACATTTGCATGCCCGAGTTGTCAGACACCTCTATTGCATTCTGACATTTACAAAGTGGAGGAGAAAAAACACCTGCATTTTCAGATAGTGATAATGGGAATAGACAGCCAAACTAACATGATTCAAAATGAACTCTGAGAATGCGGCAAGCAATAAGAAATTAACCTCCTGTGGAGAACAGCTCCTCAGACCTGTCTGATGCAATGAACTACCCATTTCATTCCACTCTGCTGCCAGGGACCAGGTTCAAGACAAAAGGAAGGTAATAGGTAACAACAGACAGATTATGTCCAAAAAGTACACGCTGCAGCCTATTAAGGGTTTATAGTTATTCCAAAATAGGGTTTAATGCAGTTTATATTTAGTACATGCACTAGTTAGTGTGTATAGACATGATTCAATATTAAATTGTAAAGAAGTTCGTAGACATGAAGCAAACTGAATAGTACAGCAGAAGGTGATTTTTTATGAGCCACGAGGGACAGAAAGGCCAACAGTGAATGAGTGTATGGACGATGGAGTATATAAATAAATGCAGGCGTTCTCAACTATTTTTCATGTTGACAAAGTTGTTACGGACCAGCGGACATAGGAGTGAGCCAATGGTGCATTTTGTCAAACGTTTGGAGACTGTAACATGCATATTCTTCTGAAATTGTCTCCTCTGTCGAAACTCTCACATTCTGTCTCAAACTTCTTTTTATTCATGTTGCACTTGTTAGTCGCAACAGTAAAAAGAATTCAGCACATGCAAATCGAGAAGGTAAATGAGTGATGATGGACTGGATGATCACTTCACGCTCTGATCATTTTATTGCCAGACGAGACTGCTGATACTGCAAAACCCCAAAATACATCCAATGCTAATCTACAACATCAGTGCATGGAGTCTACAGTATGTTTAAGGTTTGGCAAAGATTGTAGTTATGGCGAATAAACTTTGGTTAAAACTATAATTCAATATCTCTTGCAGAGAGTTAAATGAGAAGATCAATACCACTTTCTTATCTGACGGATTAATGTAAGGGCACAGCCAGCAGCCAGGAGGCTTCCCATAAACAGGCAAAGCAGCCGTGTGTTCAGACTATTTCTTGGCCAGGTTGTTTCTTTTTTACACTTTGGTTTTTGTACAAATTAAACAAATGAGATATAACATATAAATTGATCTTTAGCGGTGCTGGTAGGCAGCATTTCTTTACTTTTGGACAGGGCCAGGCTAGCTGTTTCCCCCTGTTTCCAGTCTAAACAAATAATAATTCAGCCTTTTCTCCCAAATCACATAATTTCCTCATGGCCCAGTTGCAACAAGTGCTGGTAGTTGTAGAAGTAGCTGGGAACCAGTGAATTAGTGAATCTATTAAGGCATGAGTAGCGTGAGCGATTAGTTACCTCCTTGCTACTTATGTTGTTTACGATCTAAAATTAAAAAAATAAATATATATAGTGAGAGATAATCATGTGCATCAAATCAAAATAATCTTCACGTGGAGAGCTGAAATGTGTCGAGTCTATAATGATATCAAGTGTGCTGGAGCTCCTCTGTACACATAGTAAGTGCTGCAGAAGATGGTGCGAAAGCAATGTGAAGTGTTTTGATGTCTATTTTATTTCATAGCTGTAAAAGTAATATATTTGGCAGGCAAAACAGCAACGTAGAGCAGCCTAGAAGCAAGGTTATTCTGCTCTCAATCTGTTGGACTGAGAGAAAGAGAATGCAATAGATAAATTCTCCATAAGGTTCAGCCCCAAGCAAGGTTGGTCCCCCTCCAATATCCCAGCCTAGGCTCATCTCCAATTCAAAACACACATAAATAACGTTGCTGTGATTAGCAATCCCATCAAAGTGAAAACAGGCCACTTTGTGGAACATGGAGGGTTTTTGCAATTGGAGTAAACATTTTCAATTGCCTCGGCATCCTGGTCATGATTGGGTGCAAATGAGGAGAGGCAGTCATTAATTCTGGGTGGTGGGTGGGGATGGAGGGGGAGTGGGCAGAGGCATGGCACAGATGACTGGCTGATAAATTCACACTCATTCCAGCAGCTGTCTGGAAGAGTAAAGTGCCTGTATCTCTACACATGGCTGCCCTCCTGTTCCTGCATCACAACATACTGAATGAAACAGTCAAAGGGAAATACAGACCTTCAAAAGTCTGTGCGCTCTCTGAGGGGATGTACAATCTGGCAACAAGTGTCTGGCACGGACGCTCGGCTCGTCAGTCGCATTCAAAATGCAAAACTGCACCTACCCCAACCAATTTTTTTTAAAGTTGACGAAATCAGGAAACATTAGCAGACCGGCTCCTCCAGCAGAAGTTTGGAGACAGGCACCTTTGAATCAAGTTTGCTCCCTCTTTGAACTTTTCTCTCTTGTTTTCACATCAAAAGACATGAAAGGGGTAGCAAAGAGAAGGACAGCCAGCCCCCAATTCCTCTTCCTTGAGTCACCGCTGTCTGCAGCAGTCGTGTCCTTTCAAGGAACAACCAGGACTATAGACATTCATTAACAATAAAAGTTTCTCCCTCTCCTCCTCTGATGCTGCCGTTTGACTGCCGTGTGTCTTTATCCTGCACAGCCATTAAACCCTGATCCTCATGATGAAATGCTGTTTTAAGGATGTTCACAGTAAGAAGGCTTCTGTCTCAGGGTATAATTAGCGCAGTGCCATTTTCTCCCAGACCCTTCGCATGGGAAGGTTTCGAAAATTTCATACCCATTAATTTGAACATCTTTTCTTTTTTTTCTACCAAAGACTAGTTCTCTCAGAAACTCAGCGTAACCGTTTGTATAATGATGCCACAATGTGAGTAGAAAGTGAGGCTGTTCAAGAAAAACATGTTCTCGTTTTTTCACCAACGGAAATATTGAGAGGTATGTGTCATTTGATCTGATGTAAATGAAATGATCAATACACTGTAATGATTTGGTGCCACTTTCTAAATTGGGCAACCTTTATGATGGGTTTAGACATCATAACTGACTTATAATGGCAGATGAATTGTTTACTAAAGTTTTATAGATTACCAACATGTATAACTGCATCATTACCAAATGGAAAGGCTAAACACCAGCCAAATGGATTTCCACAACCTGGCAACCCGAAATGGTCTGACTTATGGCTGCATTAACAGCAAATGGTTTATTAATAATGTATAAAGCAAACATAATGACATATAAACCCTTTAAAAAGGTATCTGCCTCCCAAAGACTCACAACACTGTGGGCAGTGTGGAGGTGTGCATTAGTAGATGGATGTCTGACCATTAATTTATAGATTCATTAGACACAGACTATAAATGCTTTATAGAGAGTGAATTATCAGAAAGTGATACCTTTTTCTTTGTATGTAATATAGTGTAATAAAAAGTATGTAAATATTCATCAAATATGCATTTACTTGTTAGAAGCTGGTCATAAAAATACCTTTTGTTAGTGATTCACACATAAGATGTCACATTATGACATTTTTTACTTTACTTTACATGTTTCCCGCTCACATTTGTCAGGTGCAGAGGAAATTACCTGACAAAAACCTAGTGTAATGAAGTGAAAATATGTTAATACTTAAAAGTGTTCCAGGTTCTTAGGATGCTGAAATTACTTTGAATAATCCACAGTAACCTCACACCGTGTTAGAAATAAAAGAAAATGCACAACACCCCAGCTAGTGAGCTAGTTTATAGCTAGACATCAGAGAAAGGAAGAGGCAGCCGCTCACTCACAACTCGTGTCTCTGAAGAAGACAGTATGTGCTGTAAATGTTCTTTGAATATAATGTCTGCAGGTATCTTACTGTTAATAAATAATAATTGTGTAATGAAAATGTGTAGCCATCCTAGCAGCAGGGCTCAGTCAGTCAGTCAGTCCACCACTTTAGTATGTTGGCATATTTAAAATAGGTAAATTGCTCCTCCTAGCATTGTAGGGAGAAAAAAGTAATTAACAACAGACAAACTAAAGTGGTAACCAAGTGGCCCGGACAGAAATGGAAATCTGCCATTGCATGTGGCGAAATGTTGATTTGAGAATTAAAAGTAAAAAGAGTGGCTCGGCATTGTGAGTGCAAGGCTCTCTCCTCCTTCCTGAAAAGAAAAACACCAACATGACCAACCATTCATGTAAATATGCACAGATGAACAGACTGCTATGGAGCCAATCAACAGACACAGATAGAAGCAAAGCACTTCCAAATGAACAGCAGGTAGTAAAAAGAAAGAGTACCTGTCACGGTTTCAGCAGCTCCTGTTGCAGCGCAGGCGAGGACGAGAGCAGAGGAGAAGAAAACAGACAGGTTGTGAGCAGACAGCCATATTCCACTGGTAACAAAACATGTATTCAGAATTCCTAAATAGGGGTGTTGAAATTCATTAAATTCAAGCTCCATATGCTATTTGTGTAATTTTCCACCAATTAAGAGAAATACAAAAGGCATCATAAGGTCATTTTTACAATACAGTCATTCTTTTTTTCCACAGGTGTCGACGCTCCCGACATAACGAGCCATATTCCCCTCTTCATTCATTTTCCCTGAGTGTTACATTAATATGGAGGAACAGAGGGAGCATGTGGATTTTGTTTTCTCGCCCCCTCGTGTCCCTGATTGAGATTCCAGCCAGCCCCGCTCCGGAGCAGCCACTGCCTGGAGACGCTCCCCCAGGACCCGCAGTGTATTCTGGAGAGGAGAGCACCCATTCGGAACGGTGCCCACCCAAACTGGCATCTCACAGGGCATGGGAGACTGGCGTGTTCCCAAGTCCCCGTAGCAGTGCTCAGGGCCTGCACCCTCGGGAGAGCTTCCATCATTCATTGTCTGCTATTCATAAACAACCCAACCACCCACCCACCCACCCCATCCCACTCTCCCCCTTCACACACGCACCTCTTCCCCTGCCCTCCGCTGCGCATCCAAATCTACATTTCACACACTCTTTTATTATATTGACATTTCACATAAACTTTGGAGATTCTTTACTCTGGCTGTGAGCAATGAGCGTTTCAGTGCAGAGCGTACAGTATGTTGAAGTGACTACTTGTCTCACTTGTCATTGCCGGCGTAATAAGGGTGTAAGGTATGACACATGTCCTTGTTACACTCCTTTGTGCATTTTCAATGTGTCAGCAAGTCCCTCAGGACAAAAAAAGCATGAGTGACAAATCACACACGATGGGAAACAATTTCTGGACATTGTCCGGGAGCCTGGTGCAATATCTCACTCTGCATCTTTAAAACTTTGAGCGTCAGTCAAAACTTTATCTTTATTGTGTGGTAATTCAACATAACGAAGCTTCTGGGGCAACTCTGCTTCATCTGAATGTGAGCTGAAAAAAAGGAGACCGCTAGCGATAGCGGTTGATAGCCAGACTCCAACTCGGGCTTGAATGAGCGCACCGTATGTGTCCCAGTCCAACCAGCCCTCAGGACAGCCCATAATGAGGCTTTTGAGCTACTTTAATTGCCAGGTAATTATAATGTTGTAGCAACATTATGTAAATGACTCATTATAATCCTGTATGTGTAGTATCTGCCCTCGTTTTATATTACTTTGTCAAGACTGTAACCCAGAAAAAATGTATCACCATAATACTGGGGCATCTCAGTGTTTAATCTTCAGCAAAGACCTATATCTAAACAGAGGGACTTGTGATATAGTGTGGTGACACCTTCCCTAACCCTTCAGTATGATCCACTTCCTGCTGGTGGCCTCTGACGGGGGCTATAAATAGCGTTGTGGTGTGTCTGCCATGCTCCCCTTCTCTCCTCTGTACCTGCAGCACATTAGGTAGAAGTTATGAGGTGCCAGCTCGCTTGTGATTAGATGTCATGGCTGTCGCTCTGCTTAGACAGTGCTGATAGACAGATTTCTGGGGAAATGCGTGTGATGACATTCGTGCGGAGGCAGCCATTGCACCAATCTGTCAATCACGGCGGGATGAGAGCAGGCAGGCCAACTGTCCTCCAAATAATGTCTGTCCTTGTCTCCTCAACTCTTCTCCTTTTCATCTGAATCCCATCCTCCTGTTCCACACAACAGCATTGTGTTCAGAAACAGAAAAGTGGAACATTTCCCGCTTTCCACCTACAATGATGTTACATTTCCTGCTTAAAAAGAGAAGAAGAAAAAAAAAAACGCCCTTTGTGAATATTTGAAAAGGCGTATTCTTGCACTGTATTATGTTTTCTATAAGAAGTGTGGCTCTAAGTGCTCTGGTATTCAGGCATCTGTGTTTAACCCATTGCCACCCCAATGAATCCATAATAATCTGCACTATTTTTTAGTCACTGAGGCAAATTAAGATCTCGGGAGACTGGATGTCTGTGCGGTAAGAGTGGCACATAGCCTGTCTCGCTTTCTCTCTCTCTCTCTCTCTTTATTGCTGCTGCTCAGTAAAAGCAGTGGGGTAACACTAATGAGGCAAAATTTTTCTCTATACAAGTGTGATGCCTTTGAATTAATGTTCTTCCTTTCAGGTAAAACATGCTGCTTATTTGTGCTCATGATCTGCAGCGTGTTGCATGTCAACCAAGTGTGTGATCGAGGACACAGCAGAGTTTGATGCTGGAACTCTGTGTCGTTCCCCATAGATATCCACATTGGTTACCTTTGTCAGTGTGTGTTGGACTTTGTGTAGCCCACTGTGTTTTCATTTAATTAGAAGGATCAGAGGTGGGCTTCAAACTTTTTTCCCTTCAAGGAAATTGAATGGAGAAGAGAGCTCATGCAGAGTGGACCCAATAAATTACTTTTCAGGTCAGGATTTTCCGAAAAGAGACAGATCAAAGCGATTCAGCTGTCCTCGCCAAAAAAAAAAAGTGTCTGAAGCTACTCTTTGTTGTCAGGCATATTTGTTTACAAATCCACACTAAATACTGCATGTATTACCTAAAGGCACTTTACTGTACTTTCCGTATGTGAACAAGTTTTGGAGAACAGTCCCAGCTCTAGGTCCAATTACCAGCATTTTCCCAGAGCTTTCAACTTTATCACACAATGACATGCCAACAGATTAATCTCCATGATGAGTGAGCAAACTCCATACATCAACAGAAAATGTATCTGCCTCAATTCCGATCATTGTTTGATTGTATAAGTCATCCTTTTAAGCAAAAATGTCAAAAATAACTGGTTCCAGCTTCTAAAATATGAATGTTTTCAGGGTTTCTAAGTCTCGTATAATAATAATGCATTTATAGAACCAGGGTGATATACTCTAAAAAATGCTGTTTTGTGCATTTTGAAACAACAGCAGCAATTATGTCGCATTTCACATACACATTGAAATGTGTATTTCTTGTATTCTGAAAATACAAGAAGCAGGTCGCTTCTTGTATTTTCAGCGCTCAGCTACAGCTTAATCCAGACAGTGAGATATCAGAAAACCCACACCTGTAAACACCACCGGGAATATTCAGACTAATTCTCCCCAGAGTTGACTGCAACATATTAGGTAGGCTTACATGAGGTGCAAAGCATGCTCCAGCTCGATAAACCGTGATAAAAAGAAGATTCTGCAAATATCCCTACAGAGTGGTTAATTGCTTACTGTTAATGGGATATGCTTTGTAAATGTCCGATCTATGACCTCAATGTTTGCGTTGTACTCATGAAAAGCATGAGGACGCGCGTAGTTGAAGACAGCTTTTACTCTAAGAGATTAAGGGATAATCCTTCAAAAATACTGGCAGATACAAAGCACATATATTGAATTTGGTGCATTGCTTCCTTTCAGTAAAGTGCTTTGGGAATCTACTACTGCATATAAATAACAATAGTTGGATGTTCTTATGAATAAAAGGCTAAAATGAAGACATTTCAGCATCAGCAATGTCTTTGAAAGCTCCAAAAAAAAAGGTGTGTAATCCCACTGGTGTACGTGACTGGGTCCTGTCACTCACAGCACACATGAAAATGTTTCGGCAGCTGACAAAAAAAAACGCAGCAACCAGGGCCCGCTTTAATGACAACTCAGGTAGTGTTTGGCTCTCGCAGTCGTGTCAAGAAAAAAGAGAGCGCTAACACATTTCTGACTACTGTAGATGCCAGACTGCCGTTCCACACAGCCTCACATGACAGACCATGCTCTCCCTGTTACACAAATAAGACGGCATCAAAATGCAAAAAAATACAAGTGAAATTTTGAAAAAAGCAGCGGCTGCTTATGATCACAGTGACACATCTCTTAAAAGCTAATTTGACGTAATAAAACAAGACTCCTCCACTGGGCAGGCTGTCTCAAATCAACATAATATGAGGCAGGAAGAATAGCACACTATTAAGTCATGCTGATAGTGACAAATGCAGTAACTTCAGAGGCCTATAAATCACGAAGCAACTGCATTCGCTGGGAGGTACAATGATTTCCTTTTTCCTACTAGGCACAATCATTCACTCTGTTATGTTAACAAGACTGGTTGACTGAGCATGGACTTAAGTGCAGCAGCGACAGTGTGCTCTGCACCCAAAAACCATGCAGCAGAAAGACACTCCTGCTTAAAGCCAAGGCAAAGCTTAACCTCTGGCAAAGTGACACATCACATCTCATTCAGATTGTCTATTTCGGGTGATGCTGCATCTTTTTGTTGTTTTTCCTCCTCAGAGGCAACAAGCACTGTGGAGCCTCTTTTCAGCCCCATTCTCAGCTTCTTTTTTTTTTTTAAATAAAAGTTGCGGCAGTTTGTTACCACAGGAGAGAAACCGAAGCTCTGATTCAACATGCAGCCCTGCCCGGATCAAAACACACGCAGAACGATACGAATCAAAGCCTCCAAAGAGTCTTGAGGGAGGAATATTTGCTATTTTGGAGATGATGTAATGTCTCACCTATAGTATGGTCTCTTGCCAGGAAAACCCACATGAGCAGCGTTCACAGGAGCAATGGCGTGTGTGTGTGTGTGTGTGTGTGTATGCCTGCTTTCTAGCTTGTCAGCCAGCATATCTGCTTACTCACTATGAATGTGTGTACATCTGCACAAGTGTTTCTGTGTGTATGTGTGTGTGGGTGTGGGTGTGTGTGTGTGTGTATGTATGAGGGGTAATTAGGACATTAGGAGAAGCTTCTGACAGGCTTGTCATCGCCATAGCCTGCCCAGTGGAAAGGAGGTGGTCAGAGGGGTAAGTGGGGGTCCGGCAGGGTCAAGAGACAGCTGCTGCACCACCACTCACTGTCTGGAAGCTCTCAGAGAATATTAAACCACCGGGGCCTCGGCCAAGACGCTCCCTCATTTATGGAATACACAAAGCTGTTTCACAAGGAGGTAGCGACTAATTTATTCCGCTGTTATAAAAGTGCTATTGTTTATTTCATCCTGAAACATGAGAACATAAACATAAAAAGGCCAAAATAAATGGTGATGGCATCGAGGTAATTGAGGTTATTTTGTAAATCAGTGAATTTAGAACGCAGTGGTTGTTGTTCTCATTTTTACACTCGTGCTTTTTTTTTCATGATGATAAATCTGTGCGAGAGGCTCTATTATTACAATATTAGACATATTAAATACATCCCCATAGGCTGATGACCTTGGCGATGACATATCATTAATTGTATAGATGGATTATTATCATCACAACAATAACATGGCTCCTTTCCTGCTCCACTCTCCCTAACACCTGTGCCTGATCTCTGGCTGCCTCTGCTCATATACTCATAATCACATCTATCAGCCCAAAACGTTAACTGCATCCGGGGACGCTAAACACGTCCATTTGTTTGCAGTTGTAATGTCTTTTGTGCGCCTCAATCAGGCACCTGTCAGACACACACCTGCTACCTTCGCGCTAAGAGAAAAGGCAGAGGGGAGGCCTTTTGTTTCCTCACAGAGTTTATAATCAGCACGTTGTTTCCAATCTTCTTCCACCGTTTTTCAATTTCCCATTTCCCTTTTCTCAGTCAAATCACTGCTATCAATCAGGTGCATGTTTGAGAGAGGAGAGAGTGCGCGCGTGCGCGAGAGAGAGTGTATGTGTGTTAGAGAGAGAGAGAGAGAGAACGAGGGGGAAGTTCCTTGATGGAACCATCTCCAGCCCTAGGCCTCATTAGTCAGAGACTGCAGGAGAAAATGTGTGCGTGGATGTCAGCGGCCGACGCTTATGTATGTGTGTGTGATAAAACTGAATACTGGTAGAGTGTGTCTGTCAATATGAGGCCATTTAACATTCCCCATTCCTCCCGAACGATGCACAGCAGACATCATGCTCTCTATTTGAGTTCCTCTAAATGGATACTCAACCCAGTAAGTTCTATTATATTTTGCCCTTTCCCTCCACTGTGCTTACTGATATCATGGCAGAAGATGACCTATAACGTCTCAAAACCATTTCTGTGCAGCCATGACAACATCTTCTTCGTATCAAAATGCCATGCTGTGAAAACATCTCAGAACTGAATGCATTCGACTGATGTGGCAGTCAATAGGAATCAAACCATAACGGCTGAATAGGCACAAGCCGCATTGATCTCACGTGACGAGAGGCACTCGCAGTGCTCCGACATCTTTGAAAAGAGTCAACTTACACTCTTTGAGTTTGTTTCATTGAACACACCGACTGTTGCAACAGAAATAGCACAAACTCCTCTGTTAACATTCATGAGGCACAAATTAGGCAACAAATACAAACAGTGAATAAAAGATGAGCAAACCCAACAAGTCCAGATTATTGCCAACGTGGCAATATGCTCGATGTTTATTGATTATAAAAGAGATCTATTTGAAGTGGCCGCACAAAATGGCAACTATAGTAAATTCACAATGGCAGGGTAATATACGGCACCACTGCTTTCATTTATTCACAGCTTGACATTTCCTTCCTTCCACAGAGTGTGCTCTAACTGTGTGCCAATGGCCACATCATTTAGACTGGACCCGCATGAATATTTAACATTAGTGCCTGGCTCGTAGCTCACAGAAAATGAATTATTTTTAGTGGGCTTTGCAGAGGCACCGTGGAAAACCCTCGCTTTGGTGATGAATCGCTGGAGAGTTTATGTTGTATTAAGCAGGCAAAACAAATGGCTATCAATCATTTGAAGCTTTTCATGCTTGCCAGCTACACATCCCTTCCCCCCTTTCAGAGATTCTGTTGGTTTTTCAGAGGGATCAGCTGCCAGTCTTGGGTGTGTAAAAAAGGGTCAGCCTTGAGTTCACTGGTGTCTGTTGATGAGCCTTCTCTGGAAGAGGAAGATGGACTCAGGATGTATTACAGTAGGCAACGTTCCTACTGCAGCTTTAGGTGAATGTCAAACAAAAGAAATAGTTTAAGTCTTCATGGCTTAAAATAGTTTACAACTAACACAATGTCTTGTTAAGTGTCAGTTTTCACTGTACGAGATCAAGTCTGAAGTAAGGCTCCAACTTCTGATTATTTTCATTATCATTTAATTTAACTATTATTTTCTTGATTAACTGATTAATAATTTTGTTTATAAAACGAAAAAAAGAATATAGTGAAAAATGATTGCCAAAGTCCATATAACCTATTTAATCAGACAAACAGTCCAAAATCTCAGTTTACGATTAAATAAAGCACAATGTCAAGAATTATAGTGAAATCTTTGGTTGTCAACCAAAAATGTTGATCCTAGATCGTACTGTGGGACATGTCCACCAACAGCTGATTTACAGTTTGGTCAACCAAAAACAATTCTGACAGTGGGGCCCAAAATCTCACAGTGTGACTATTGCTACGTGACTAAGAATACACTGGCGAGCTAACAACATGCTAAAGACCCATTTACCTCAAACTCACTTTGCAAAGAACCGTTTTTCCGCCGCAATCAGCTTCACAATCTCACAACGATTAATTACACATCCATCACTTTATGTAAAAAATAAGTGATATTGTGCAGTCTGATGCAGAGTTTTATTTATATTTATAAGATTCATCTCACACAGTGTGACATACAGTGAACTTGTAAAATTGTTACCTCACAGTTTATAGTATAGGTGCCATTACGTGTATCAACTGTGATAATAAACAATTTTGAGGCAAAAGAGAAAAACAAAAGGTCAGACACAAACTGCAGAAAGTAATTAGCTTGGCACAGACTCCAGTATCTCTCGTCAGCTTGGTTTTTGCTGTGTTTTTTAACTCTGGGAAACATCCGCTAAAAATGGAAGAAGCTCAACCTGACACATTGTAGTAAATGTGTCAGGTTGAGCTTCTTCCATTTTGATCAAACTGATCAATGATGATCAAGCTACAGAGAGATGTTTAAACAATCCCACAGTCGCACCAGCAGGGCAGTCAATACTAACTCACACTATGCAGTTAAACAGTGTTCAAACCCACAAAACATTATGTTAAATTGTAAAAAAAAACATCCCAAAAGATACCAACTATGAATTTTGGGAAAAACTGATGCACAGGACGATATTTCCATTCGATGGAGTGGTGCAGCCGTTTCACTCAGTGTAAACAACATGTAGCATCAATGAAGAGTTGGAACAAGCTGATAAAGAATTTATATGTACGATACTGTCAGGTAGTGTGAGGTAAAAATATGTTTCCAACCTTAAGAAACCTGGATGTTAAACTAGGCGTTTTGAAGTGAAGCATTACACATTTGTATGTTTATGCAAACACGTGCATTATTCTGCATCTGCATGACCTCTTTCTAGAGTCTATTCAGAAACTGACAAAGATTTAGGAGAAATTTGAATTTTCTTCCTTCTACAGCAGCCTCCTTGTTTATCAGCATAGATCAATACCTGTCCATTCAATAGTACATTCGTCCAATCGGGCGTAAGGGAAGGGTTGAGGTTGACGTTTGAGTTACCTACAATGAAGTCTCTATCACAAAAAGGGCTATTGAGTCTTGCCAAACCACTGCCAAGGCCAGTGGTAGAAAATAATATATAGCTATATTATATAAATAAATAGTCTCCTGTACAAATGAAACCACAAAACAATCCCTTCTGCTTGTGTAAAATGAAGAGGGTAAAGAGAGCAAACCTAAGAATGCATAAAGTAGTAGTTCTTATAGATGATTAAATTCAGCTCTTCATGCTTCCCCTACCTGCCTTAAGTAGTTTTAATTGGCTACGTAATTACCTTAACATTGGTTAATTGCTGGTTAATTCACCTCTTATAGCAATCACATAACCCTCTAGTCTGCCAATCAAAATCATGTCTAAATTCAAAGTCAGCTAAAATACACACATGCACACAAGCAAGTGCCCAAAACGCTGGCGTGACACCACAGAGTTTACAGATTCTCTCATTACCTGACAGTTTCATTAAGACAGATTACCGTGACCCTGAAGTTTTAATCTTCCAGATAAAGTGAAGCTGTTTTTACACCTATCCTCAAGGATGCACTTCATTTCCAACAACATCCAACCTGAGATTTGGCCTCTCTCAAATACAATCTGAATTGCTTCAATTGATTAAACAGAAACTGGCAGGCCGAACACAGCAGAGCAGAGTACAAGCCCGTCCACACAACCACTTGCAACTGTGGACACAAGATTGAGCGTAAGATATCCGTGAGTGGCCTGGCCCCTGAGTCAGAGAGATAGTCCTGCTTACATTGGGAGGGTGGGTGTATGGGTGTGTGTGTGTGTGTGTGTGTCGGGGGGGTCAAATTGGATACTGGGTAGCTTTGCCTGTGTTTCGCCTTCAGGTTAATATTTTATGGATGTGCGATACAGTTCAGATGACAGTTTCAGATGACTGAGAGTCCCATGCAGGCGGCAAGAGTTCAGCGATTTATTAGAAGAGAGGGAATGCGGCACGGGGGGGAAGAGTGAGGCAGAGTCTGAGAAATGCGTTAGTAGCTGTTAATGTGAGAAGTCTCAAAATGACAAAAGTTTGTGCTCGTACGGGTGTGCATGCACATGTGTGTAAGATGATTGAGTGCTATCTGCAACCAGAGCCCCTTAAAAAAAGAAGAGGCACCGGCAGTGCAGATGTATCTCTCTCCGAACCCAAGATGAAACACAGGAAACGGCCTCTTTGATCATTACCTACCTGTCAGTCTGCCCTCCACAGGGACTGCCTGTTACGACTCCTGATGTGCCACACTGACAGGCCAGAAACACACATGCAAACTCAAACACATTGAGAAAAAAAGCAGCACTGCTATGTGTCTGCATTCAAACTCGTCCCAGAGGATGCACCATATATAACCATGACAACCGACAGCGTGGGCAAAGTGCAGGTTTATTATTGTATATTTGGATTCCAATTAGCCTCAGTGGCTGCGAGGCTTGCTGGGGTCCACATATGTACTCATACCAACGGGCATTTTAGTCTCCACTCCCTGTGATTGCCTGTTTGTTGAATGTGGGAGGAAACAATCAGAAACCTATGTGAGGAAAGGGAGAACATAGTGAGTCACAGGCAAACGGGCTTTTCCAAGTCCATGTGTTTGACTCACTGAATCTACAGTACAACATATGGATAGGATCAGCACTGGGAGGTGAACGTCAGACCTTCCTTCTGTGAGAAACTGTGACACCTAATAGCCTAAACCTTGGTCGTGTTACTGTGTGTAACGGACGAAAGTCCTGATCATTTAATTAAAAAATAACTGGATTTGAAGTATTTGATTTCATATAGGCCACACAGCTTGTATAACCAGCATTGCTTCCCGTACTGGACCTTGTTGTATGGCTGTGTCTAGAAATGTTGCCACATTCCCAGATCACAGCAATTAGGTGGTGTGAAAATTGTTGCTATAACTGTGAGGACTAATGTCCAAAAAAAGCAAAACAAGACACAAGTAAGAAGAACTGTTTAAAGGGGCAGTTCAACGAAATAACACACATTTCCACCAGTGGTAGTCATGCTTTATTGGTTTTCTGATGGAGGTTAATGGAATTTAATTTGTAGTCCTCACATAAACGAAAATGTCAAGCCTGTCACCAAACAAGCAAGTCAATATTAGACAAACCTGCAAAACCCTGAATTATGTTCAGTGGCAACGTTTTTTTTAAATGTTCACTTTCTATAATACCTGTCCAAGGCAAGTAAGGTTAAGATTTGGGACAAAGTTACAGCAAATAAACTGCGGTTAAGCTGTGGTTAGGGTTAGACAACACTTGGCTGAAGTCACAGAAAGATTGTCTGTGACAGCCTCCAAACTACACGCCCCACCCTCCAAACCCTTACAATCTGCCATGCTGCATAAGACGAATCCTCCTTGCTGTGTTGACACTGAATGTTGGCACTGAATGGAAATTGTGTGCTGTGGATTCATCCAATATTGATATAATTGGACTGGAAAATTTACATTTAAAAAATCAACAGGAAAATCTCTTTCCAGAAATATTATCCTGCTTACTCTATAATCCAGAAAACACACTGTCAACAGTTTCCTTAGGGACTATTTCTTCTGTATTATGAGTTCCAATGAAAACAGTTAAATTGGTTGAAAATTATTTCATTACTGTGACCACCACAAACAAAATTCCATTCACTTCCGTTGTATTGGGGTGGAAGTAGAAATCTTTAAGTGAGACATCTTACAACATTGGCAAATAACACTAAAACATACTAAATCGCTATAAACCACTAAGGGTAAATGAGAAAACCTCACCCTTTAAGGCTACTGCTGCAAAAACCAGTATCAGCAGGACAACTGGCTTCAGCCTCCATCGTGTGCAGACACCCGCTGCCTTTAACTAACTTTGCGAACCAACTCCCAATGCGAGATGGTCAAAATGTGTCCTAATACCCTGTATCTCTATTGTCTGTGGTTTATTTGTATCTCTGGGTTCACAACTGTTGGCCACCATTTTCAAAGAGAATCCTTTAGAGGCTCCGTTTGCTAACGCTTGTTAGGGGGGATATCTGCACCTTTATGATCAATCAAACTGTTTCTAAATCCTCATTCCCTCCACTGCCTTTGATGCTTTTTCACCACAGTCCCTGTTGCTCTTGTTCTCAGATTTTGTTGTTTCCAGCTTCCATAGGATAAAGTTAGCTCTTTAATCTTCATGTGCCCCCACTGGCACCGAGCATAAACAAATGAACTATATAATGCAGCAGCAAGTATACACACATTTATATGCAGAACCGTGTTTGGCTGTGTTTCTATTTCAGGCGAGTTTGACTTTGTTGTTAGTGTACCACCCACGTGACTTAGGGTGGTCACATTTGGTTGCAGCAATTTACACAGTTTAACTTGTAATGGCTTTTCCACATCTTCCTCAGAAACAGCTAAGACACCTCTGTAACTACTTTGGGGATACAATGTGCGACCACAGCTCCAACACCATTAGCATACATTGTACTGTCAATTTAAAAGTAATGTTTGCAGCTTATTCTAATGGGGATGAGTCAATTTGTTTTGAGAGTAAGATGAGAATATGAGGACAGAGGAAACATGCGGCTATGATGTTGTGTGGATTTGAACAGAAACATTATATTGTATGTGGCAAATCTCCTGGCGCAGTCTTACATAATGTCATCTCTGTCATGCTCCAGATCAGAGCGTCAGATCTTGCAAAACAACATCAAAGACCCCTCACCGATCAACCGCACGCCAAGCAAACCAGAGTCCACCAGACTGACAGACTCACGCATATTCACAGGAGTTTTTTGCATCTGTACGGCTATACAGCACGCTGCGTATGTACCTTCAAGTCTGCAAACACACTAATGTGATCACATCACACAACGTTCCCTTATCTCTGCCTGTACTTCTCACCTCAGATAAAGAAGATGTATATCTTTCTCTGCCTCAGCTGCCAGTGTACATTTAACACACACAATAGAAATTCAAAGACATAATGCTAAATAAATAATGCAGTTTTTCATGTTGTGCAATGTTTATTTACTGTACAACATTGTAGGGGTTTAAAATCTTAAAGCAGAGTAAGTAACTATAAATAAATGTAGTGGAGTAAAAAGTACATTATTAGCTACATGACATTTAGTGAAAAGTGTAAAGTAGGCAAATACACAAGTAAAGAATAAGTACCTGCAGAACTGTACTAAAGTACTGCAAAGTAATTGAAACAAGATACTTCCCTCACTGTTTGTGCCATAATGTGTCTAATTGTGGTTTAGGGCTAGGTATTATTTGGAGCCTTACTTTGAATACAAACATGATTTTCTTAAAAAAAAAAAAAATTTTCTTTTTACAAAAGATACCAAAGTTCTCGAAGGTTAAATGTTGTCCAAAAACCAGCAGCCTTACAGGAACTTTTCCAAAAAAGGATACCTAAAAGTGGTAAACTACTACAGGAATTCTCAGATGAAAGAATAGATAAACAATACTATTAATCTTACCAGGCTTTTGATGCTCGCTTTCATTACTTATCAGTTTCCAATTCTCAGTGCTACAGACATATTTCACTCGGTACCAAGAAAGTACTGAGCACTAAAATCATGGTCCTGATACAACAAATGCTTCTGCTACCAACAACAACAATAATCCAGCTGCTATTACTACTAATAAAAATAAAATATGAACGTAGGATGTTGCACAGCGGTCCTTGCCGGAGGAGGTGATGAACGCAGAAGAGATGATGATCATAGAGGAAATAAAGAGAAAGAGTCAGCTAATCCATTGCACAACACTGCTGACACCTCGTAAGATTAGAGGCAATTCTCAGTCTAAATCAGTCCTCTATCTGCATGCTTAGTGCCATTACTTGCTTTGGGGGATACTACCCTCAGGGGTGCATTGCCTACACAATGGAAGCTGCCAAGCTGCAGAGTGAAAACACACACACACACACGCATGGACTTTCACTCACGCAGTCACGCTGAGAGAGATGGAGATGAATCAAATATGATGATTAACAAGGAAAATGCAGGGATATCTAAACAGAAAGGGAACATTCCTGGAACAGTGGTGGAAGATCCCCAGCAGTCGTGAATCACTACTCTGGAGCTTCCTTTCTTTCTTCAAATTTAAATTCAAACTATTATATCTCAGGTTCGACCAGACTGTCGGAGCTTTGATGACCAGAAAAATGGCATTTGAGGGAATTTCTTTTTTTTATGCCTAACACAAAACACACTAGTGAGAGTGTGTTTTCCAAAAAGATCAGGGCTATGCATAGGGTATTGTTTGTTTTGGGCAGACAAGAGGCTGCCACCGGAATGCCAGAGTAAACACCCAGTTTTGTCAGTTCTCTGTGCTGCTGTTTGGGATACAGAGCAACCGCAGGATCAGCATCAGAGAACATTTTCATCCCTCGGCTTACAGACCTACTGAACTGCAGCTCTACATCCTCTTCCTAGCCTTACTGCTCTTAGCTGTGAGCCAGCTTCTCTCCTTGAAATAAAAACAGCCCCACCGCTGCTCATCACAATTGATTTGTGTACAAGATTGAAGGAGGCACTGTTCATTGGCAAGTCCAGCTTGGGGTTGTTGCTTTTTGTTGCTGTATGAGGGAATTAATAAAGTCTCGGCAGCGTGTTCTGGAGAGAAGTGTTTTTCTGTAACAATTCTATTCAAGTATATTGAGTTCATCTTGCAGCCAAAACACACTCAAATATAGCTCACCTTTCAAAACTGATCAGTTTAAATTTGCACCGTCCCACTCTGTTGTGTATTTAAGAGGTGCAGGGTGCTACAGTTGATTTTTTAAATTAAATTACCAGAGTCAATTTCAACAATGCAAAATACCTCACATACAACCTGGCAATAACACGGTCCTGTATAATGAGGTAAAATAAAGGCTAAATGAATCCAAATCAGAGGAGCCATGGGACTCGGGGGAAACGCGCACTGTGAACAATTAGCTAGTTCATTCAGCATACGAATCAGCTCCTGGCACATTACGCACATAACTGTAAAGCTCATTACTGCTGCAAAACACACAATCAGTCGATCAAATTCAGTGACAGACCAAGTGAGCGAGCTCCGTCAGGATCCGCCTGTCATTCAACTCTTTAACCCGCCACTGCACCCTAATCACCCAGCGCAGACACAACAACAGCCTCACGTTGTGTTTTAACAAGTCATGCTTCGTTATGTGCAGGACTTTCCCCAGACTTTGTCGCTCTTTGATGGATGCTGACTGTTGGTGATGCTTTCATCTCCTCCCTCTAAAATATATGAAAAAAGAAAAGAATCCTTAAACGCAAACACCCATGGTTAAACATAAAAGGGCTGAGATATTTTAAAACTGACATCACTTCAAAGGGAGTGAACACATTCAAAGGGTATCACAGGAAAGAGATTCAAAAGCCTGCTAGTCACCTGTAATCCATTGCTAATACTTGGTCCCCACAACTGCATATTAACATTCACACCCTTCACACACTCCCTGGTTGAATGTACAGATACATGCAGGCAATGAGTGATTCATTAATATTCAACTGAACGGCAACAAGATTTACGGCTGCGAGAATTTCTCACGTAGATATTTTGTAGTTGTAGATACTTTGTCTGTATTGATTCAGCATGCCAAGAAGACGGAGCTACAAGTATACAAGGATTATCTCGTGAATATATCAGTGTCATTACAGATCAGCAGCTGTTTTGTAGCAACAACCATCCCGTTAGCTGGCATCTACCGCTCTTTTTATGCTCTGTGTCTCATTCTTTCATCACTTCAGCTCTTTGTCTCTGCCTCCACATTCTTTGAATTTGTTGACGGAGTCAGTTGTGATGAAAGGTGTAGCTTTAAAAAGAGAAACTACCTCTGCTCTTTAATAAACCAAGGAAGGAACTGTATAGCTTAAAAGGTTCTTTTTTTACGACGGAAGTTAAAAGAAATTTTTTTTGTAAGAGCATTAATTAGCGTTATAAAAGCTTTATAAACTGTACTGATGTGTTTATAACTTAATAAGTCATTGATAAGGCATTGATTCTGGGTTGCCAGGTTGTCAAAAATCCCTTTTGCTTGCGTTGATCCTTTCTATTTGCAGTAATGAATGTTGGTAAACCATTAATAAAGTCTGATTTCTCGCTTTCTAACAAACCAAGTCTGCGCTTATAAATGTTAATAAGATTTTAATAAAGAGCTTATAATTATGTCAGTGCATTTGTAAATGTTAATAATATTAACATAAGAATTTTTTTGTATAACAATACAACAAGATTTTTGTACAACTTGTCCAAAAGCTGTTCTTTACTGACCACTTGCTAAGCCACGCCCCCTTAGTTACTGTTGCTAAGTTACTCTTGCTTTGACTAATTCAGATTTACCATCGAAATGATGGAGTTTGTCAGCTGAAATGATTGCTACCAGATTCAATTAGCTGTAGCTAGCTAGCGTAAGCTACTGTATGTGCCTTAACCATTGGGATGCCCCAACACCCCTAGAATGATTAACATTTTAATTACACTCATTCTTGGACTACTGTTAGCTTTAGCCTCAGTCTTTTAGCACATATGTCGCCATCAAGTGGATATTGAAGACAGTTTTATAGGCTTCTCGTTTAAAACTAATCAGCTGGAAACATTAAAAAGTCTGGAGATGGAGTTGTCAACCAATTTACAGAGTTTTAGCCTTAACATTAGGTTTAACGACCTTACTACACTTAATCTAATCTGCTTGTTGTCATTTCAACCGACAAAATCCATGATCGTTGGTTAGAAATAAGAAACATGCAGTTTTTTTATTCAATGTAAAATCAGAGCCCTACTGTGTAAAAAAACAACAGTGAATTTAGATGATAAACCTGCCATCATTATCACTCTAAACTGCATATATGCCATGCAAAAAAGGAAACTTTGACAGTCATAGCAACAGTAACTAAGAGGGACGGGGCTTAGCAAACAGATCCAAACCCCTGTAACTGGTAGTACCATTTAACCCTAATGTCCACTGTTTGATTCTGGCTTTGTTGCATGTCATACCGTCCTCTCTCCTCTTGTTTCATGTCTCTCTCTACAATATCTACTGTCAAATAAAGGCAAAATGCCACCTATAAGAAAGGTTGATTAAAAAAGCTATTTATTCTAACATAACCCCTGTGTGTACTATACAGTAGAAAAACATACTTGGACAAGCAACAAATCAATGCTTTAGTGTTTGTATTTTCAACCACAATGCTTCAGTCAGAAAAGGATTTGTTGATGAGTAACAAACAATAATTCTGGCAAACACAACGCTATAAATCGCAAGTTTGGCTGGGGTTGTTGGAGTGCAAAATTCCCCAAACTAAAGAAATTGAAGGGGCAGAGCTGCTATTGTTGCTCTAAACTCTGATATAATAGCATTTTGGCTCCCACATAATGGATGTTCCAGTCCTGAAAAAGGTATTTTTCTGACATATCCTGCCACCCCACATAATAACATAGTTAGCATCTTGCCTTTGGAAATAACGCTATGTTACAACTGTAGGTAGTTAGCTGGCATGCTAATATTGCAGCCTATATTAAACACATTCCTTACACTATTGATCATGAAAACAAAACACACACCATCCTCCAGTATTGCTCATATTGAGCCCCATGCAAACCGCTTCGCTGCCTAGTTATGGTTTGGATATGGGGAAAATGTCAGTTGCTTTTTACATGTAACAGATCTATAAATCTTTAAATTTGTTATTATATGTTAATAAAGCTATTCGGTAAAACTCATAAACCTTTTATTAAAGGATGACTTATTAGAAAGTGGTTTTAATGATGTTTGTGTGATTTCAAATGAACACCAAAGAAACACTCGCACTATTGTTCTGTAAATCTCAGACATCAGGCACAGTAAAAAAAGTAAACAATGTATAACAGAAGGAGGCTGTGAACATCAGCCAGTACACCCTCAGTATAGTCGCAGTGAAAAAGAGAATCACACATTTTGGCAGAACACTGATAAGCTCTTAAGGGAAAAATGAGCTTCATCTTTAAGCTGCTCAAATTTCCATTTCCATTTGATTGCTCTCTCAAACTGCTGCGTATTAGTTTGGCACAGCGGGCAGATGGAGTCCACTCTATAAAACAAATCTTTAAACCATTTTCTTTCTGGGCATCTTCACTTCGACCCAAAAATCTACAGATTGTGAAAAACAGACAAGCAGAGGAAATTAAGAACGAGAGCAACTAGATAAGTTCCTTTGTGGACCAGATAAAGTTTAAAATATTTAGGCTTAGGATAATAAAAATATTTGTATTATTTTTTATAAAACCTCTAAAACGCCCTCAGGCTGCAATCAGATTGGTTGTCTGCACCGAAATGTATTACTTCTTTTAATCATATATTATTCAGCATGCAGAGACGGCAGAATCAGGTTTAATTCTAACACAAAATTGGTCTGCACAATATTCCAGTGCTGTCTCAGTTTTAAGCAAATTGTTGATGGATCAAAGGTGACAAACGAGAATGGTGTCTCAAAAACATACGAGCTAAAAGCGACCACCCTGCAGACGAGGCTGATGATGATGTATGTCTTTGTAGGATAAAAAGATAAAGCTGAAAACTGCTAATCTCTCCACTCTGATTATTGCTGTCACTTTAAATTTATCCATTGTGTGTGTGTGCAGATTTGGCACTTCACTTTCATAGCCCTAAACACAATCTCCCAAGGAAATGCTAAGGTCAAGAAGGATCCATAAATAATCCCTAAGTCTGTGACTCCTCCACTAAGCGTTATTCAAAGAGGATCGATAGGATGTTGTGATTCAAACACAAAAACCTATTCTTTTGCTTATCAGCAAAGCTCTCTCCCAGCACTTTCTGGTAATCAATTATTAAAATCAACTTCACATGGCCCCTACGTGTCAACAGAATGGGGAAGTCAGATTTATTCTATAAGCTAAGACTTTTGAGAGGTAATTTTTCATCTGAGTGGCCTTTAGCACTTCTTATTAAAATACATTATTGTTCTTGTAGATTTATTTATTCAATGTGATAGCTCATTAGTCAGATTAATGTAATGTACTCTCTTCTCACTAGAAGTGGTACGCCTGCAAATAGGTCCGTGTTGCTGTATAAATAAATGACACATGGTAAAGTTCAAGTCTTTTGCTTTTTGCCGAAACACTGACTTTTCTTATGCAGCTATTTTTAAGTACAGGGTGATGCTAAATTTAACTTTCAGCACTTCAGTTTTACAACAGACCAACTCTTTGTTTCAACATTCAAAATTGACTTTAAGCATAAAAAATAATCAGCATTTTAACGATGTTGATGTTGATGTACATTTAAGATAACACTTCATTTAATTACATACTGTTGGGTAATTTGGTATACTGCAGTGGTGAAGGAAGTACTCAGATCCTTTACTCGAATAGAAATATCAAAACCACAGTTTAAAAAAAGTCAGGGGGATCAGTAAAGTCATTAGGATTCTTTGTTGGAAATCATTAATGTTTGTATAAAATTTTACAGCATTCAATCAAGATATTTCCGTCTGGACCAAAGTGGTGGACGGGTTGAGCGACAGACTGACAGACCGACCACATAGCCATGCTGCTGGTGGCTAATTCAATTCATTATAGTAACATAGTATGCTAGCTATAAGGCTGATGTCAAAATAATACTTTTTCTTTATATAGCTTCAAAAATAAACAACAATTTCAATTCGGATCAATTTTATTTATATAGTGCCAAATCATAACAGAAGTTATCTTATCTTTCATTGTTGTTTTATTATACTAACATGAGAAATAGATGAAGCATTTATTCTGTATCACTGTAAATCGTTCCAACTAATACACTGTGATTCACAGGCATTAAACACTTATGACACTTTGCCTGTAAGGATTATTTATTTTAATGCACATGTCCACTAATGCTCTGATCTCATCGCTGCTGCACAAATTCTGTAACAGCTCAATTATCACAGAGGATGGAGTGTTATTATTATCCTGGAAGGCTGAACATTAATTGAGGGTAAAAGAAACACGTTTAAATGAAATTACTTATTTACATATATGCACCGTAACTCAAGGAAACCTATCTGTTTTAAATATTACAAGTACAAACAAACTATACAAACAAAATCTGTCTTTAACTACTTAAACAAATCAGGTATTAATGTTTATTGCTACATTACTGTTTGTTTCCAGCTTCCTCTGAAGCTTCTGCATAATATAACTGGCAGAAAAGATAAATGGGACCATCAGCTATTCTGTGGGAGCAATTTGACTGTCATTCAAAGCTATTAGCATGCTGTACCTGAATGTGGTCACAAAAAAAAAAAAAAAGTTAAAAGACTGCACATTTTGTAGTGTGTAGGAGTCTGGGGATTTCACAGTACAACATTAAAATGTTAATGGGCATAGATAAAAAACCTGTAAAAGTTCATGTGCATCACCAGATTTAAAAAAAAAACAGTACACCAGATGTTCACAAGTGTTCATCTGAAACAGTCGCTGGTTTCACATAGCAGGAAACTAAACCCACCAAAGTGTTCAAAGACAATGGTGTATTTTTTTTTAGAACCATTTAACAGAAACATTCTGAAATGGCAATATGTGTCTTGTCAGTAATAAATAGGTTAATACGTAAGGGCATAATTAAGGGCATGTCAGTCATTTACTTAGGTCCACTGCAGTACATTAAACAAATTATATTTATATACAAAAAACAGGGAAAGACTGTTGTCTTGGTTAAATATTGACAAAGTAAATGCTGACTTGAAGCACCAGACTGAACATGTTTATTTTGTCAACCAAAACCAACATCTTTCCCCATGTATCACTGGATTTGCATGTTTCAGCCAATTTACTTACTTTTACTTTCCATCACTGCAAATCATTCTGCAAAAACATGCTGCTGTGTTTAATACATTTTAATGGATTTTAATACTGTTAATACCTGGCAGCCATTGATTTCCATCCAATGCCATTGTGTCAATGTTATATTATTGTCCTGAGGTAATGCAGAGCAGACTTTTCATGTCTAACTGTGCTTAAAAACATTACGACACAATGATATAGGAACACTGACAGAAACACTTAATGTTCACTGTGATGGACTGGACACAACTGAAGTGAGTTTGCTTATTGATTCTCATACCAATGAATGGAAATCAATGGAAGCTTGGAATTGTAGGAGAACATTTTCTTAAAATCTAAAACTGTAATCCTATGTCAAGTGTAGATGCTTTATGATGATGTTAAGAGATTACAATTTGCAGACACGCTGGTGAAGTTTTGAAATACACACAGTAAGTTTGAAAATCAGTGTACAAACACAGGTTTGTACTAATGTGTTATTTATACTTGAAGCCTTTGGGAGTTTGTATTGGGTTTATCCTCTGGAACTGGAATGATAAAAATTTTAATAAAACCTAAACTAAATAAAAACGGTCATTTCTCACATAGTCTTCCGAATATAATACTTGCCAAAAATAAAACAAGCTTTCTTTATATAACTTTTGTTTTCTTTTTGCTCTTTTTTAAAAAACAATTCCTAGCTCCAACACCTTATTCGTCTCGCTCCAACTCTCAAAAGCATAAACTGCATTGCATATCAAAGCATTTAAATTGCCTTTCTGGCTCCTGTGCAAAGTAGGACACACCTTCACTCTGGGGAAACACTGCCCATCTATACGGCTATTTGAGGAACTACTTACTCCCAAAGGTCTGATTTCTAATGCCAACAGCATTTGTATAAAACGTAGCACTGAGTCAACTCCACTCTAAATGCCAACCTCCACTCAAGGAAAAAAAATGGTAAGATGATTTTCTTTTTACTATGTCAGGAAAAAAGAGAGCGATTACAGATAAACACTGTTTACAAAATGTTCTAATACTGGCTGTTAGAGATGATGGGAATCCAGTGTTTGATCACAGTCCTGAGGCAGTTTCTCAAATCTATCTGCGCTACAAAACAGTCTGATGCAAAACGCATTTGCTGTGCTCTGATTACAGATTATTGCAACCCAATGAACAAACATTTTTCTTGTCAACATCTACAGTATGAGCTACTTTCTCATGATTGTGATGCTATTTGAATCTCACTGCATGCTATTTTTCATGTCAAAAAGTCACTCTCACATGTATTTCTCATGAAATGTGAGAAAAGCTGCTCACATGGCATCCGGCTGGCCACAGGGTCAGATGTAGACACCATTTAACCACAACATCCTGGGTTTATAAATCCTGCTGAGGACCATTTCTGCATGTCATCCCCCTCTTTCTTTTTCTTTTCATGGTTTTGTTCTGTCATCCTTCACTGCCAACTGCTCAGTTAAGGCAAAAACGCCCCCCTAAAAAGTATTTAAACTTAACGTGCATTCTGTGACCAACACACACACTTTTGAGATGTTGACCTATAGAATATGGATACTGAAACCACAATAGACAACTTTTGTTTTGAGACGAGAAGTATAATATGTACATAATAATTCAACTTTTTCATAGGAAAAACTAATTAATAATTAAATGAAAATCAACTGTAAAGCTTTATTTTACGGGCCCGTTTTTGTTGTTGGTTCCAATTAACTTATAAAAACGTCTCATAAAAAAGAGTCACCGCAGGTCAGGTGAACACTAAATGAATAATGGATGAATATCTGATTAAATTAAGCAGTCCTTTATAGCAGGAATTGATAATAACTCAACACAGAACACAACTAAAACAACACTCTCAGAGCTTCTCTCCCTTTTCACTATAATTTATAAAATAATTATAGCTCTTTAAGAATCGGAATCAGGTTTATTGCTAAGTTTTTCACATACAAGGAATTTGCTTTGTTGTGTAGGAGCATAATAAGCATAAATATATACAGATATATAAAATAAAGCTACTAAAAGCAAGGTCTGTAAAAAAGCAAGTCAAGAATACAAATAGAAAATAGAACAATTTGCAATAAAATGTGGAAAGATATTAAATAAAATAGAAACTGTGGAACAATATGTAAAAGAAGACTGTCAGTTGTGTAAGCAGATGAGCAGAGACCCTTGGCTAATCTTGCAATACAAAGTGACAGTACACAACAAAGATGGCAGCTGCAGTTGCTTCATAAACTGTTAATAAACAAAGAGAAAGTGTAAATGTCTCTGTAATACTGTAATAAACTGAGAGTGACATCAAGTACTGTACGTGTTGTTTATTTTCATAATTTTGCAGTTGTCTGCATTTTCATGGTAATTCTGCTTCAGTCATTTAATTATAACAGTATGTGATAAAAGCACACATGACATGTAAAAGACACTTTGATACTTCACATGAAAAAGCACTGTGCAACATAAAGGTTTGGATATTAAACCTTCACTATGTGGCCATAATTATGCGGACACAAACGTTTGGCTGTTTTCATGGTTAGGGCTTAGCAACTTGGTTTCGATGAAGGGAACTCAACCGAGCTGCGCAAAGTCTGATAAATTGCAGTGACGTTTGGGTCAGAAGACTAGAAGTTTGAAAATGAAAAAAGTCTGGGGGTGTGGAGTTGGAAAGAAGAGAGCTTGCCAGAGATGAGCATAGCGCACTTGAATCTTCGACCCAACAGTTGGAAGTTGTGGGTAATGTAGACACAAGGTTTTGAAAAGAAAGCAGAATGCGTGAAATAAAAAACACAACACCTCTTTGTCTGCTGCAACAATTGTGTATTTTTTTCAAACTGTCCATTGCGTGTCAGACAATGATATAAAAGTGCAGTGCTAAATTGGTGAACTAATGCTACACCATGATTCCAACATGACAATGCCCCCTCCACAAAACAAGGCCCATAAAGACATGGTTTTCCATGGTGGTATGGTGTATAAGAACTTGATTTGGGATCAGTTGCTTGATACATTGTGTTATATATAATGTTTGTCCACATACTTTTATCCATCTATACTGTGTTATTTATATTAATCTGCAGTAAATGCCCCACACCTCAGGACCTATCAAAATGTATAGGGCACATTTACACTCACATTTTACACTGGATTTTCGTGCCCATGTCAATTAATGTGCATTGCCCTGTTTTTAATTCATAAACAAACAAACAAACATCACCTTGCTACCTTCCTTCACTCTGCAGTTAACTGAACCTTACAGTAATGACTCTATGATTTGTGCAGATTATACTTTCTGAATTCTGGTGCAGCATGAAACAAATGGTTGGAAGCAGTCACTGCTAGACAGGCCATTTGGTGAAGTCTGGCACTTTGAGCATCACTGGACCTTCCCCAAGGAGGGATGGATTTTTAAATTATAATTATTATTTTACATCCTTTAATTCATTCTTTTATGAGATCAAAAATAATGTTTGAGAGCTAGATGTGGGCAAGAGGGCAACACATATAAAGTTTCAGACAAACAATGCATTATCAAATTACAAAAACAATCTCATAGCCCTAAAAACACAGAGAGAAAGACAGAGAGGGATATGAGAGAGCAGTGCCACAGCCTGGAAGATAACAACTTATGCAAAACAATAAGTCCCACAGGATTCATCTTGTACAGCCCTAACTGAGGCTTTGAACTCAGTGAGAGAAATTCATTTCTAAAGTTTTTCTGCAGGCGATTCAACAAAGAGGATGCACTTCAGGTTCAGTCAACAGAGCTGAATGTTTGAACCATGAACTTTACTGACCCCCACATTGCTATCTTCATAATAAGTGGGAAGCTGTTTTAAAAATTAATGACCTTACTACCTTAAATACATTTTATTTATTAATTGTCAGCCATTATTAAATGATTTATTTAAGCATTATGTACAATTCAGTGATTGAGATGAATAATTAAAACAATATGCAAGTTGCAGCAGCAACTCAAAGAAGTTGCTGCTGCAGAAGAGTAACCCCACTTGGGTCTAAGCTGGGTTTTTTCTACTCATTTGTTTTATTTATTGTTTTTTACTTGTTGCTTTTTTCTTTTTTTTCTATTTTTATTTGATGCTTGCAGTAACTTTGGTGCTATGGAAGCCAATTTCTACCAATAAAAAAAATAAAAAATGAAAAGGTGGGTACGATAAGAATTGAAATACTCATGGCCAGGCACAGATTTCACTAATGCGTCAATATTGATGCAATATCTCATTATCAGACTTAGTATTACATTATTTTAACGGTATAACTGTATAATGTATAACTTTCATCTATGTAGGTTCTACTCATTGGAGAAATGGGCTTCCATAAGTGTCTTTTAGTTTATGTTGTGTCAATTTGTTGTACAGCACATCTCAGCATATTGCTATGTAACCTATGTTGTAAAGATTTGATCTGAAACAGACTTTTTTCTTCACTCTGGATTTAAAACTGAATATGTTCATTCTTAAAATGCAATAAAATCTAGTATAGGAGCCTCTCTGTCTGTTCACAGAGGAAATGTTTGTAACTTCTGCAGCGAGCTTTTGTGGCAAACTTGATTCCCACAACACCACTCGTGTGCAGCCTTATGCAAATCTATTTACTGTCAATGTGCAAAATGAAGTCATAAACCCTCCACAACTCCAACCCAAGCTCTCCATCCTGAGGTTGCTGGTGTGGTGTTCCCTGTTGAGGCCACCTTATTAAGCTGAATAACAAACACTTCAACACTTGAAGTGGAGAGAGACTGCTGGGGAGGAGGCATGTGCTTTCCCACATTTCAGTCGCTTGTTAGTTTTCCAAACTACTTTATTATTCTGTTGTGCCATTTTTTAAATTATAAGCTTTGCAGACTGTTGTTATGTTGGTTCTGCTGTTGGTAGATAGTAAAGTACATTTACTCAAGTACTGTAAGTATAGATTTCAGGTACTTTACATGAATTGTTCCATTTTATTCTACTTTATTCTTGTACTACACTACAATTCAGTGGAAAATATTGTACTTTTTACTCCCCTACAGCTGTAGTTTCAAGTTACTTTAAAAAATAAGATTGCACATACAAAACACATGATGAGCCTACAAATATAAGACGCATTGTTACTGATTAAACTACTCAACAGTACATACCTGCTTCCTAACTATAACTGTAAAATGCTACTTACACTTCTATTTAAGTAATAATAATCCAGCAGTGTAATATATGACACTGTAACAGGGGTCTTCTTTCTGCATTGAGTGCTTAACTACTTAAATACTTTCATTCACCCTGTTCAATCCAGGACTTTAACTTATTGCTGCTTTTACTTCAAGCTTCCCTGTGGAGTCTCTGACGTTTAGTAGCATTATGAGGCTGTTACTCTGCAAGTGGGTCACCGCTTCGCTTTGACATAATACGCAGTCCCGCCAATGGTTCCACACTATTCCACCAATCACCAGATAGCAGTGACACACCAAGATACACAGCGATGCATCAGCAAAGACAGGGATGAAGAAGACTGCTAGCAAATAAACATGGATGTAAACAATGCTGGATTAAAAAAAAATTTTTTGTGAGGAAAGAAATGTATTCAACTCTTTGTTAGAGCTACAAGGATACACACAATGTGTTTTGGTGACTAACACTGAATGTAAGCATAACTTTAGTTTGTTTACAAGAAAACTTCACAAGGCACTTTAAGTAAAGAAACTGAATAATTCCTCCGTCACATGTACAGACTGTTCATACATTCATGTGTATATATAAAAAAAGACTTGGTGAAACCACAAAATTAATATCGATTTTGAGAGGTTAACTAAACAGTGAACTCAACCCTGATATTTAAATGTATTTACCCTGGAAACCTCACATGACAGGCCAGGTCCAGATTGACAGGGCGAGCGATGCTTGAGGCACTGCGGCTACAGAAATGCAGTTTAATGCTTGCTTTTACCTCCAGCACCAAGATATTTTCCCCCACTGGCTTTCTAATTCAATGTATGACCTCTCGCCAGAGAGTTTTAAAAGTCTTCAGGCAAAGATCCAGCAGCTTTAGGTCTGGCCAATGACAGATGAGCCGCAGAGGCAGGAGCAAGACAGCTTGCCCTGGGAAAAGCCACGGAGCTTTGGTCAGCCTGCAGGGGTGGATTTCTGCTGCAGTAAGGGGAAGGAACGAACTCCTGTAACATTATTTTTTCTTATTGTACAATATGGCGCTGTGCTTTCAAAACCAACCACCAACCACAGCATGCATTATGTGCAACTAAACAGTGGGAGATCATTATAATACAGGCAGCACTGGATTTCCTTGTGCAAGAAGTGGTCACATGTACAAGAAATTTGTGTGCAACACTGCAATGTGCCGTATTCTGCACTTTGATGCTTTAAATTTAACAGATTATCAGCACAGATCAAAGTTAATAGATTCAGTGAGTAATGTATCCAAAGGGAGACAATATGAAAGCAAAAAGAATAAAAGCCATGTTACCCTCTGGTGTTACTAATGGCTACCATAGAGCCTCAAGGCTATCGCTAGTGGGTTCATCCATCATTCACGCAGCACTGAAGACTTTTAGTCTACGCCCACTTAGTTCGTAGGCCCCATCTCGGTCTAACCTTGTGTATAAGTTTTGCTGAGACCGGACAGTCGGCTCCCAAAAACACCTTTTTCTTCAGCTAGTTGAAGTAACCAGTGGGGCCCAGAGCTTTGAGGGCTGCGCCTATACTCATAAAATTTGGAGTTACGGTAAGTAACTAACTTTCTATTTCGTATAGGTTTCGTCCTCTCAGGCTGTCGCTAGTGGGATAACGGAAAAGTCCTCCATGCCCCACTGGGTCCATCCAGTACCCACAAGCACAAACACACACCCACTTCATTTGAGAAATCAATAACGATATCTCAACAGTGTGTCACAGTACATCACATGTGCACAGATGGCACAGAGACAGTACAATACCTGATAAGGGAATGAGACTGGAAAACACCATAAAACTGTGGAAAGTAGAGATGGTATATATGTACTATATGTAGTATATATACTATAGGCAGGAGGCGGGAGGACAATCACTCTGACAAAACACTCCATTCAAAGTGAGTGAAATGAATGAAAGAGGGGGGACTTAATAGATAATTAGGGAGTTAAAATAAGAATTAGAATAAGTTCTCTTTCAAATGAAACGTCTTAAGATATGAGTGGAAAGTTTAATTCTTGCAACTGCATTTAAAAATTTTTTTGAGTCAAACATGTCATTCTACTTCAGTATCTGTACAATTTGGCAGCAATACACGGCCCAGCAATATACTCGGTTTCGCCCGAGTCTTGTTTTTTTGAGTTGTTGGAATGAGAAAAAGCTCATTTAGTAATTGGATATGCAAGCAAGAAAGTGAATAATAGATCTTAAGGAGTAAAAGGGCTGCTTTGCATATGAGGGGAAGCTGCTGTTTTGCATATTGTAACTGGTACAACTGACTATGCTGGTCATTTTCAACTGGTCACTGATGAATGAGCTTTTATGTCTGTATGATGCATGACATGCATGAGGACACCCGTTTCATGATTAAAAGACTCTCTTTTAACCACCATTTTAAAACATTGCTTTAAACCCTGTTAAAAGGATCACCTTATGTTTCTAATTAACAGTTCATGTCCCATCTCTTTCTATCTGTAATTGTGCCACTTCATGTTGTATCAATTGATTGTAATAGACACAAAAGACTCAGATGGGAATATATATACTTGTGATGACAGGGCTCTTAAAATGAAAACTCTAAAAGCTGATTAGATTAAACCATCGTTGCATCGTTGTCTGTTATTTCTTAATGCACTGATCACCAGTGGAATTAGCATTTCCTTGTCTGCTAACTGTTCCACTTTGACTCGTGCATACAGTAGATCTTTGCTAAGCATCCTCTGTGCCATTGTAGTCCAGTGCTGGAGGGAGCCATGCCCTCCAGTTACGCTGTTATCAGACGGCTGATAAAATGTTTAACAAAGAAGACATTAGAAAGCAAATGGGAGACAGCTGGTGCAATCTTAGCAGAGCAGAGCAGAGCAGCAGTGGAGACGTCAGACAGTCATTCTGAGTCGCTGCCAAAAGCCACAATATGGTCACTAAAATTGCACTGCATGGACAGTTTGCTTCTCTGTACAAGTTTGTAAATAAGCTCTCAAAGACTTAGTAGCACATAAAAAGAGCTCCTTGCATGGCCCTTTATATGTATCTGCTTTTGAAAAATATCTAGCATGAGGCTCACTGAATCATAAAAATATAACTCGCTGAAGGGATATTTTTTCATTTCGGAGAACTCCTCTTGTTTTTTTTTTGTCACACCAGCTACTGTATAAGTGTACTCCTGTGAAATACACTTGTAATCACCTTGAACTGCACCCGTGATCCAAGTGTTTGAGCAACAAACATCCAACTTAAAAAGAATTGGTTGTTTAGAGGCACTAAACACAAGTGGAGTTCATCTTGAATATGGAGCATGATCACTACCTCTGTGTTAGTATCTGAATAGCATGTATAAAGGGGCACTTTGTGGTACACGTGTGAAAATCTGACACACACAGAAAAACATGTATTCTGTCTCTCAAGGGCTCAAGAATCTCCCCCCTTTGTGTTAAATGCATCATCTGGCAGGAAGCAGAAACCTTGTACAACTACAGCCTGTAGCCTTTGCAAGGTTCACCTTCGGTGTTGAGACGATTCAACAGAGGAGGCAAAAGGAGACAACTGAGAAATCTTTCCGCCATCTTGTTTGGTCACACGCGGCTGAAGATAACATAGCTCAAAGTCAGTTGTTGACAGTAATGGATCATGTGGACAAAGATGACTTTTATGATATAATGCTACGGTTGAAATAATATATTTAGGTCAACCCAATGACTTATCTTTAAGGGTCATCCTGTGCCAAAGGTTTAGGTTACAGAAAAGCTTGATCAATGGTGAACGACCCTCTTGGTTATTTCTTTGAGCCAGCTGGACCAATTTCTGGCCTGGCCTGCAGCAGTCAGCGGGCAGTACAGGCTGTGCAGACTGCACATTTGTCATAATTGTCTGCAGGCAAGCACACAAAAATAGTACTTACATTGTTGTGCAGGTTTTCTGCTTAGACAAGTAAACATACTGTGGGTGAACACACCCAACAACTATTGGCTGGAAGCAAGCTGAACCACCTTATTTTGGTGTGCAGATTTAAATAAAAAATATAAATAATGTGGGTAACATTCAAAACAGACAAATACTCTTGTTTTGCTAAGGTTCATAGTTCATCAGAAAGCATGCATGGCTGTGTGTTTGCATGTTTTTAGTGTTGTGGTGTGTGGCGGGAGAGATCTGCAATATCTTTTGTTGAATCATACGTGACTGCCATTCATCAAGTCGGGTGACCTCTGGCCAGTGCCCTTAGCCACATCCACAGAGTCTAGCTATGATGGATGCCTTATTAGAGTCCTTTATTAGTGTACTTTAGCCGGGAGATAAACTTTGTAATTAATGTCTCAGTTTGAGTATATCTCATTTATTTCAATCGGATAAAGGTGACTCTTCCAGCCGACCGGAGAACAATGGCCATCGGAGAAGACAGCATCTTGGCAGCCGAGCGAAGCCTAGGAATGCTGAATAACAATCCCGCCATCCATCATGGTATGTAGGGAGTCGGCAGGCTGTGTTCGTCCTGAGGAGAAGCTCCATGGAGCAGTTCACAACCATGAGGGACGGCAAGACTGAAAACAGCCACCTTCCCCTCTGTCTGCTTCACAGTATATTCTTCAAAAGACAACAAAATATTAGGGTTTACTTCTTTACCTTCCTTGGCAATGTGGACTTGAATCAGAATTCGTTTCAGTGGCCAGGGGTGCCAAAATGTACTACTGGCATGCTCTACAGTTCAATATTACCTACGCATCATTAAAATCAGAGCTGATGAATGACATAATGATGAGAGCAGCCTGAGCTCTGCTGAGCTACAGTCTGTGATGATGGCAGTAGTAATTTTCCTGTTAGGCTGGCCCCTCCTGTTTACTTAACCTTTCCGCAGTCCTCATTAACTCACCAACACCAGCAACTATGTTGAGGTGCCAAGGGCAAACACAATGGGCAGATGGAGCTGAGCTGAGACCATCACTTAGCTGGGCAGAGGTCGCTCTGCTATCCTGCTGGTCTGAACTCTTCACTCTGAATCTTAACATGCCATTACATTATCCCTGCTGCCAACTATGCAACCAGCAATAACCAGTATTTCACAAGCTTTCCTCCTCATTTAAGGAAGAGGCGAGATGTAAATCAGCAGGGTGTTGAGGGAAAGAAATTTCAAACTATTTCCTTCTGCTCGAAAGATACTTTAAGATACTTTGGGCCTTTTTTCTAGAAATAACCTTCAGTTTAGCTCCAAGAGAGAGGACAAAATGCAAACCCAGCACTGGGGGTAATGGGATATGCAGTCATTCATTCTGGTGCTGGTTCATGCTCTCTGGCCAAATGACATCTTGGAACACAGCCACGCTGATACAGTAGCACCCTGTGAAGTCACAGCTATTATTAATCCAGAGAAGGACAGCAGTCTGATTACACAAAGCCATAAAAGACACCGAGTCCCAAAACACAAAACACAGAGAGTTACCAATGCCAATCTATAAAGAAAAGCTTAACACAGCACTGAAAATGTGTGCTATTAAATTTCCAGAAAATCCAATTCAGTCATAAAAACACACCTTAAAGCTTCAATCTGTTACTTTCCTCACATTCAAACTACAGCAAAGATTACAGAACAGCTGCCCGTCGAATCTCACAAAACTGTACTCTTGTTGTTTTTGTTAGTAAGCGGTGAGTCACAAATACATAATATGCCGAGATTGTGAAGTTAGATGACATTATCACTGTCAGCTGGGAGCTGACAAACCTGATCATCATTCATCGATAGCAGAGGATGGAGAGCGTTTCCAAGCACATTAAATACTGTTTGGCATTCTCAGCGTTTCACCACTACATGTCCCTGAGTATGTACAACACGCAGGTTATACACTTATAATATTCTAATCAATAATGCTGGATGAATCAGCCAGAACAGCACATGCCAGACCGGTGCATGTCAGACTAAGAATCACCCCCCCCCCTCATTCTCTCTCAACCCAACGGGACAAGGCAGATGACCACCCACCCAGAGTCTGGCTCTGCTTGAGGTTTCTGCCTGTTAAAAGGTTTTTTTTCTACTGTTGTCTCGTGTTTGCCAACGGTGGGAATTGTTGGGTCTCTGTAAATAACATTATAAAGAGTACGGTATAGACCTGCTCTATATGAAAAGCGCCCTGAGATAACGTTATGATTTGACGCTATATAAATAAAATTGAATTGAATTGAATAACTGGACCTTTGCTGCATGCCATACTCCTCTCTCTCTCTCTCTCTCTCTCTCTCTCTCTCTCTCTCTCTCTCTCTCTCTCTCTCTCTCCTCGTTTACTGTCTGCTGGACCTGGAGATAGAGCTGCAATGATAAGTCTATTAATCAAATAGTCAGTCGGCAGAAAATGAAACGACAAATATTTTGATAAAAGATAGATTGGTTAAGTCATTTTTCATTTCATTTCATCATTTCCTGGTTCCAAGTTGTAAAATGTAAGAATTTGTTTCTTTTCTTTGTCTTATATGATCGTAAATGGAATATATTTGGATTTTGGACCGATAATCTGAAGACAGCACTTTCGCCTGTAGGCATTGTGATAGATGGGCATTTTCCACTATTCTCTTGACATTTAACTAAATTAAGCAATTGATTCAATATTTGAGAAAATATTCATTTTTCACTATTTCACTATTTTCTGACATTTTATAGACCAAACAGTTAATAGATTAAATGAAGAAAAATCTCAAAGTATGCTTGGAAACATAAAAAAAATTAAACGATGTCCAGCAGGAACTATTAGAATGATTTAATATTTTTTTTGTGAAGCCCATATGACTAAAATTAAATTCTAAAGCTGCCTGCACAGTTTTAAGTACCTGCCTCTGTGCTGGCCTCCCAATCGACCAGTTAAAGCAGATGGCCAGTAATGTCAGCGCTAGCAGGAACTTCCTCTCCTAAGCCCAACTTAGTCTCTGTCGGGTCCCCCTGGTTATTTGAAATGCTCATGAAAGGTCACGTCTGCCATGTTAGAGTAAACAAGAGGCCGGTTATACCATCATGTTTTGTCTCTGTAACACTCTCAGCGGGACGCCCACACTCTGTTTTGTTTAAGTGGGCCTGCCTCCAATCAGTTAAATCAACAGAAGCCATTTGGAACAGGAACCCGAGTGACAGGTGAACTGTGGCACAGTCTGTTTTCCTTCCCCATGTTATCAGCTCCGAGGTTTGTGAATGGCAGGACTTGAGCCACTCTCCTGTCGATAGTAGAACAACCCACAGGGACACACAGGAAATCCATTAGCCCAACGCTGCTGTTTGACATGCTCCAAGTGAACTACACTTATCCTGACACACTGAGGCTGTCCTGTGACTGAATTATCGTGCGTAGCGCCGTCAGTCCGAGATGCCAACCACATTTAGGAAAAATATTCAAAACACATCATTTAAGGTTTTGTTCGCTGGAATTACAATTTCCTATCTTACCTGTAGTGGTATCTAGCCACGCAGATAGTTTTGGTTGTGTTTAGTTACACAAATGCTTGCCAACACTTTCACACCAGAAAGCAAACAACAGTCCCCACTAAATAGCCAAAGCTGGTGACTTTCATGCCATCTGGTGACCTCCTCAAAGCAACTAAGAAACATTTCTCCAGTGACAGTCAAGCAAAATAGCATCTCAGACAGTATTATTGGTTATATCTCTATGGGTGTCCTTCAGCCACATTTAGGTCACTCCCTCCACTGTGTTATACAAATAATATTACACACAGATTGAAATTCAACTGCTATTTCACCGCTTGGCAAATTGCTATGAGTCCAGGAGAAATTGAAAAAGCTGGCAAGGTCTCAGGTACCTGACAGTGACTGTGACTATGATGAAGTATCCTCCTGTTACCACTGTTGACTTTGCCAAATATCAGAGATCTTCACAGTTTCCACCCCATGCTCCGGGCCCGCCAGCGTTATAAACAGAAAGAAGCAGGTGCCAATATTTCTATAGGTAGCACCAACAGACCAGCCTGTGGGATCATGCCTCTCCAGATATCTTGCTGAGAGGTTACTTATTCTTCATGTTCTGTTTTGCTCCTCACTTGATTTTGAGATTTCAGGAGCAAATCTCTTCCAGGCCTCAGTGGCTTGGAGCACTGAGATATTGGAAAGGTAACCTGTTCACAGAAAAGTTGTGAATCCAAACAATTGGTGGCAACAGCCGGTGTTAAAAAACACAGCGAGCCTTCAAAAATGAGTCACTATATTTATTAAAAAAATGTATCATGCAAACGTATTCATGCAAACATAAAAATGTTTAAAGTTCAACTGTGTATACAATCCTTGGTGTTTGGACTTGTTTACTACTTTGGTCAAAATCACCAATCACACACACACAAAGTGGGCCTCATCTTATGTCGAATGGGTGAGTTTGACCCTGGAGTTGGGCTACTTGGTTTAAAATCTGGCAACACTGAGGCAGACATTGTTAGCCGTTCATCTCGATTAGAAAGAGGGAAAGCTAACGCTAGCTAGCCCCCCTCCTTTCTACAATGTGCAACAAGCATAGCACCGAGTGTACGGCAGCAAAACAGGCTAACTACCTGTTATCTTCCGAAGGGAAGTGACTTAGCCTAGCTCGCTAGCTTTATGTGTGTTTATAGAAAAAGAGGAGAAAAAATGTCTTGTATCAACATTCGTAGGCTATGCAGGCTAATTTATAGAGTGTCTCCTAGCAATGCCAGCTCTCACATGTCATCTGTTGCCATGGAAAACACCCACCCAGAAGAATGACACTTATCGCTATTTCCACAAGTATGTCCAAAAGCTGTTCGATTTGAAAAATGGAAAATTATAAATAGCTGCAGTGTCATCATAGGTTATATTTCCACATTACACAAAAAGTAAAGAGAACATTTTGACTTTAATTGAGTTTAAATCTTTTTCAATGAATCCCTCGCCCATTTTACAATATTTGTGTGCATCTTGGAGTAAATACACCACACAAGAGCATAACCTGAAAATATGCATGTCAAATAAACATGCACACACACACAGCTGGGCTCAGAGGAAGAGACAGGTTATGACAGAAGTAAAGTGGTTATCTGAGATAAGAAATGTCTATCCTTCAACCGAAAATCATATTTCTTACTCCACATTTTATCTGTGGGTAACACCTGTTGCAATAACAACAAGTCAAATGGATACAGAAACATGAGGGGTATTCACTTGCCAATATCCTTTTAGATCCAGGGCAGAAAAATGAAGCCACACTGTATATGGTATCCCATTTAAAATCACATCACAATCAATCTGTTCTCACTTTGATGTGCAAATTTGTACACAGTCACATGGCGACTGCAAACAGTCTTCCTCACTCTGAAAACACCTGTGCAGAACTAGTGCCTCCTTCAAAACCAGAACTACCACAGGTGGCAATTTAATCTAATCCTACAATCGAGGATTTTCAAATCTCAGCGTAAACAAGTTGCATTTAGCCCACAAAGCAAGGGCTAAGAAAATCTGCAGGTCACTCGAGTGAATCCGCAGTAATGTCCCCTTCAGTGTCCATCGATCACACCACTTCTTTAGCTTGGGGACATTTTGTGTTTTGACAAGCCTCACCAGACTGAGCACCCTGTGTTTAAAGCCGAAAGCCTATGTTTATGTGGCTGCTGGCAGACTGGGCCCTGAACTACATGTGGCGTGGAAACCTGATCCATTTATCTTTCGGATTGTGAAGATGCATCTGACCTTGCTGCCCTGAGGAAATGTTGATAAAGCTTTTTACCTCAGAATCACGGTTGATAGCATTAACTTTGCTCTGGAGCTTGTGTTACAGATCAGCTAACATGTGCCGACCATAGAGTGTGGTGTGGGATGCTGTCATACAATATGTGGTGGCTTGAAATGGGAGATTTCTCAGTTGTGTTTCCTGCCTATATAATGTAATGTTTTGAGAGACTCCTTAAATTAACTGTGTAACTGTTTAAAAACTTTAAAGACTCTAAAAACACATTGAACACTGAATTGTACAACTTTTGTTACAGTAAATGTGTGGTGACACTATCCTGTGCAGTACACTTCAGCTGTTACGATGTAAGAATGATTCCAGGCATCATAATGTATATGTTGCAACACCACTGCTTGTCAGGAAGTGATCATTTGCCATACCTGACAAAAGAAAGACAGGATGATAAATTGAGTCAGCGATAGTAAGTGTCAAGACTATGGCTCCCTTTCCACCTGTCTCTGCCTCCTCTCTTCTAGTTCCCTAATTTCTCCCTGTGCTATGTCATTAAGGGGCTGAGGTGAATTGCACCTGTACAGCCAGCTCTCACCTGTTGCACCTGCTGCTCATTAGCTCATACTGTAAGTTTCTGCTTATTTAAACCACTGCTCTCCTGTCACCTTTCATTCTCTGGCTCTGCTGGTCCATTCCTGACGTACTTATGCCAAACTCATCCCGCTTTATTATTTCCAACAGCCATGTTTAAGGGTATGCTTGAAACAGGCTAGTTCCCAAAAATGGACGTCCAACTGGCTGCAAAAAAAAAAAACTAAAACAAGAAAACAAAAAACAGGCTGCACTCAAAAGTGGGGGTGAAACGCCTGCTGTAACATTGCACACTTATGCATAGTCGCTCCTCAAAGGCATTCATTGTGTCGCACATAAAAAGCAACAGGAGTACTTGTGTGAAGAATTAAAAAAAGGAGCTTGAGAAAGAAGATAAAATCCTGCATATTTTCTCCCCTCGGCACACCTGGCCAATTGTTGTGCCAAATGCTGTGTGAAGTGGGTGTGCTAGTCGGATTGAATGTTTCAGAAAGTTACAAAAAACTGTCTCACGCTGCCCCTCCAAAGTTTATTTGTAGCGTTGTGTTGTTTATTTGGTATGTTTAACTTTTATATAGACCAGATTATACATGTTTGCCTGAACCAATTTAACCTACCTATAACCTAAGCTAGTTTGCAATGCACCTCCCTAGGACAGCAGTAGTGACAGCATTTCTTACATTTTTCAAACTCTTTTTGGCAGTTTCTCTCCACAAAATTCCTGCTCCACATCCTTCACTTGGACTTCTAGGGCAAAGTGTCACTTAAGCTCAAGCATTGATCTACGTCAGTGCCTATAGAAATCCACTCCAGCCCATCAATTTCTATTACTGTTGAGGCTGAGCGCTAACCCATATATGAGAAACTCCAGGCTGGTCCTACAGTATATCCCACCAACCACCAGATGCCCCTGCAAAGACGAGCTATGACAATGGCAAACGAGTGCTGCTTGGAGTGGAGAAGTTGCATGGAAAAAGATGAAACACCATCTTACAAATGTGGATGGATCATAAAAGGATGAAGCATCCAGCATGCTTAATTGAATCCTTGTCAAGCCAGATGGATATTCTTCTTCTTGTTCATGCAGTTTTCTTATCAGTCTGGGTCCCAGAATACTAAGCCTCTGTCTTGTCAGTTCTGCTTCATAGCCAGCAACCTGACGTCATCGTCCCTGCCTCCTAACTGTGACAGCTGTCACACATAGAAGATCATGTCCTTTGTGGGTGAAAAAACTCATTTGTAATCCCGACTCTGTCAATAATCCTCCCAAGTACCCGTTCATTCCATGTTCGATCTGGTTTCTAGTCCTCCATTGGGACCCCCTTCAAATCTATGTTCACACAGCTCTGTAAGGTTTGTTACCTGTCTGCCCCCTACTGATAGGAAAATAGCTCTCCTTGGGGTAAATGACTGATTCTCCAAGCTAATATGTTTCATCATTTGCTAGTGTATTATCTGAAATTGTCGCTCCAACCAATGGGCAAACAAAGGGGTAATAATCAGATTTTAGGTGTCAGCATGCTATTAGTGCATACATTTGTCAATTATTAGGCCCCCAGCATTAGGCAACAAATGGTAGTGATGAATAGTGATGTCATTAACTTGAAGTAGTAACTTGAACTCAAATCGTCATGTCATCTGTTGAATCATCTTTGCTTTGAGTCCAGCCTTGCCTCTGATAACAATAGTAAAAAGTGTAATTAAGAAAAAAATATATCTTCAGAGGTAAGTGGTTGTGCCTGTAATATGCCGATCTTACCAATCTTGCAACTTTTGACTGTAAATGCTTTTATTATGATCTTGAAAAGTGAGGTCATTAGAAGTGATTAAGATCTCCAGCAATCACGTCGCTGTTCTCTTGCTGTTTGGACTGTAGATGAGCTCAGTGGTTGAGCAGGGAGCCCGGAAACCAACATTAGCACCATGCAGAGCAGCAGCCCTCTGATTTACTGTTCCCAGGGCTGGTGATGGAGGAGAGCATTACGTCACAGCTGATAGATCAGAGAGTCGTACAGCAGAGTGGAGCTCCATCAACTGCTGCTGACAGTAGCGTTAGTGCTGACAACCAACAAAAATGGATTTATGAAAAAAACACATATACTCTGTGCACTGACACAAAGTAGGGAGAGAGCTTACATGCACACAAACACACATACATACACTACAGGCACATCATTCTTGAGTGCAAATGCCCACATTCAATAAAACACTTGAAGACATTATTGCAGTAAAACGAAATCTGCACAACACAGTTGCTCCAATAAAATGCTAACTGGCAAAGTGAAAAAAGTGGAGACGCCAGAAGGACGTGCACAAGTGCAGGAACACGTAAAGCTGTCAATCTACTGCACTTTTGTGTTAGTAACAGTAATGTATTGGTTATTATTTCTCAGTGGGTGGCACTTACTGTTGTCTCACACAAAGGTTTCCTCTGACAAAGACCAAAGGCAGACAGGTTATGTGAACTGGAGACTTTAAATTGCCCATAGGTGATGTGCTGTCCTGCTGTCCTGCTGTTCTGTCATTGTAAATGCAAGGGCTATGCATGGATTATAATTTGAGTTGCCAGATTTGGCTGAACATTTTTCAAGGAGGGGGGGGCATCTGTATTTTATATATTATACGTTATATGTTTTGTTTTACCATGTACTTGTGGTTCCAGCCTTTTCTTTTCTATAGATAGTTTTCATTTATATAAGTACTCAATAGTATTAAAGATGTTTTATCTTCAATACACCTTACCTACAATGCTGAGAATTATATGATTCACTTCTCCGCCTGGTAACAATACAGGCCAGTGCAAGTGCAGAGTGACAGCCTACATCAGTCACATGTTTTACCTTGTCATTATTCTGTCATAAAAATCTGTTTATTTATAAAATCAGACATTATTGTCTGTTTTTATATTTTAGCTCTGTGATGGACTGTCTAGGTAGCACACGGCTTCTCACCTAATGTATGCTGGGATATGCTCCGGCCACCTGCAACCCTGCACAGGATGAGCTATATAGAAAATGGATGAATGGATGGATGTTTCATCCTGATGCATTAACTCACCACTCACCGTTGGATACCAGGAAAGGGTTTGATGGATTCTTCTAAAAAAGGTTTCCTAAAATACTGGCATGGACCAGGAAAAGTTTGCAAAAGGTATTTAAGTTCATGATTTATTTAAAATATACCTTGTACATCTGAAAACTTTCATTTTACAGCAGTCACAGGCTGATGTTTCACTGCACAGAATAAATGCATGATTTGTTTTCAGTTATTAACAAGGAATGACACATTTTAGAGTTTGACTAAAATCTGATGGACCTATAGAACTGAAGTTCCATTACTTTGCTGACCACAGTAAGATATTGGTTATGAAGCTGAATGTTAATGAATCATACATTATTTTATGGCATTTAACCATTAACCAACACAAGCACATTTTCCTATAATTTACAATATGATGGGCTTTTGTTCTGGAAGCTCAGCAACCAACCCAACTTTGATCTACCCAGCAACAGCAGAGTGCTATAGGCCCTGCATACCAACTGCTTATGAACACAAATGCTAATGTGACCTTTAATATTAGAAACAAAATTATGAATAAGATTCAAATTTAATAGCTGGCCGACATGAAACATATTCTCTCACTTGATAGGCAACCTACAGTTCTCAATGTGTGAGTAGTGCAGGTTAATTGAAGTTAGTATGTTTGAGAAACACGAATGTGTCGCTGACTTAACAAAGGAAGACAAATATAGATGAGCCATACTAGTTCATGCTCAGACATGCCACTTCATTAGACAACATGCAGTCGCTACATTGCACTGAAAAGAACACAGACTGCTTTAAGGTAATTTTTACAGAATAATTTAACTGAAGAGAATCCACACTGAGCCTCTATTAGTCTATTACTCTATTAGCCACATAGTCAGGCTTAGGTTTTGTCTTTACAAAATAGGTTAATATTTTAACGATGAAAGGGTTTATCAGAGGTGGAAAACATACTCACATTCTGTAATCTGTACAGAATATAGTTAAAGCCCTTAAAAAAAAAAATCTTGGAACTTTAACCGTGTGTTGTTAACTTGTTGATTTATATCACAGTGACCAAAAAGCTTTAAAACAAAAATAAGATTCTATAGACAGCATTAGTATAATATCACTCACTTCTAAAATAAATGTATTTTTTTTAACTCATATACAAAATATGTTGACTTACTGTATCTGCATTGAGCTGAGCACTTTGAACTGACTCTGCATCCAACACAGCGGTGAGTAAAGCTCAAACCACTCTCTGCTCCATATAATGCAGGCTGGTTTAAACTCGAACAATGCATCAAATTTTATGAGCTCATCAAATGTTCTGCATGTAAAATCTTATTCTGCAGTTACTGGTTACTGGCTTGGACAATTCAGCCTTCAGCCTAGAAGTGGAGATTGTATGGAGTGCCGTACCTCTGAAGTGAAAATTTACTGCAATACTTTCTTGCACCTCTCTATAGGATCAGTGATCAATAAGCAAATATATGAGTTTTAGCATAATAGTCTACTACTACTATCAAACTAAAGTAAAACAGTAAACAAAGCCACCAATTCAGCTCTTTTACAATTACTTACTGGATAAACATGTACACATACTTTACACACATACATGCATGCATTCTCAACAAGACTTCTAGGGTGCTAAATGATCAAAATGTAATTGCATTTTTTTAGGAAATGTCACATTTTTAATTAGCTGCACAGCTGCAGAGAAGCACAGATAAAGCCATGCCTTCAATTTTCCTTAATCAGATGTTAGAACACAAAGGCTGTCTGATAAGGTTTATTCCTAAGACGTTTCAATGATGACAGGCTGAGTGTAATGTGTATTTGCAGTATAGTATGCGCTTATTATAACTAATCTATGGATTTCCTGAGGACATTAGATGGGGTCATCATTTCGCATATGGCAGCTTGGAAAACGATTCGGGGGGGAAGCACTTTACCTCTTCTCAAATAACCATCCTGAACCCACAGCTGACAGTTATGTAATGAGATAATCTTCTCAGTTTTAGATACACAAATAAAGCATGGTTTCACCATTGCTCATCTCACAAGGTTGCCGCCTCTTGTTTTGCCTTGAGCAAACTCTTCCCCATCCCAATCCAGGCTGGGAGTGATGAGCTCTGCTATCCAGATTGAGGTGAAATAGGGTTGGTCTCCTGCCTCTTGCACCATCTGCTCCAAAGGGCCACTTTTAGACATGCTGAATAGACAAGACTGTACTGGTGAACACAGACGGTGATTATCAGAGCCATGACATCATAAATACAGAGAGGGCAGAAGGATAATGAACTTCTTAGAAATAACTGGCCCTGAAACAAACTTGTATACTATCAGTGTATTTTATAATCTGATCTACAGTCAGACCTCTCATTAAGAAAAACTATTTTGACCATCTATATTGAGTAACTGTAGATCAGTTTCAGGTATGAGTCTGGATTCTGAAAAGCTCATAGTACAGAAACTGTTAGTAAAAGTGTCATGATAAGCGATGACACTTGAGGCAACAGAAAAGGACCCAAAAGCAGACAGTTCCAGCAACAGTAACAAAAACGATTTATTTGAAGAAAACAAATCTGACAAACCCCCAAAAGCACGGGAGTGAAGAGACGACAGGATGTAGACAGGAGGAACCAGGAACATCTGACATCAACAGAACATAGACAATGACCCGACAAGAAACAAAGGGAAGGGACCACTATAAATAAGGAAGGCAAACGAGGGGATGAGACACAGGTGAGAAACAAGACACAGGTGAGTGTAATCAAACTAAGGAGGGAAACAAATAAAGAAAGGAAGGCACAGGGAGACAGACAGGAATTACCAAAATAAAACAGGAAACAGAAACCAAAAATCAGGGATAGCGACAAAAAGTCTCAAAAGACTTCAGACTGACTGCACAGTGGTCCTCCTCTATCTAAGCACCACATTTGATGCGATAGATTACACTTTGCTGATAGATACAGAAGGTTGAATTGTGATTTTGATGTACCTGGAAAGGCCCTCCATACCTATTTAACAGGTAAATATTCATTATATTCCATATGGTGTTCCACAGGGTTCAATACAATGTCCACTCTCTTTTTCATTACAAAACAACTCCAAATGATATGACAACACAAAAGGAATTTCCACAACAATGCGGACAACACACAACTGCACAAACCACTACTGCTCATGACCCTAAAACTGTACAACCAATTTTATGAGGACAAAACCATTGTTATAGTTATTGTTGTTGATTCATAAAGAGCCATGAAGCCATTAGATATTTACACTGAGTCAAAAAGCGTTGGTGTCATTATAGACATTGATTTAAACATTAAGCTACCAGTATGCTTCTTAAAAAGTGTGTGACGTATGGTCTGATGTCATATAAATGTCTGAAACTGTCGGAAAATGTGTGTCATTATCCCCACACTTAAGCAAGGCTTAATTTTTTCACCTGAGAAATACCGCAGAAGTTAGATCATTACTTTGTCTGATGCAAAAAATGAATTCCTACTTTGGTTTTCTACCTTCTAGACGACTGCAATGATCTTTTAACTGGATTACCCTCCCAACAAAATCAGTGAATGGAACTTGTACACAAAGCATCTGCCAGACAGCCACACATCACCCCTACGTTAGCATGTTTACATCGGCTTCCGGTCTCTTTAGAATAGATTTGACCAGGCAGCCAACATACAACTTCTGTAAAGTCCTTCAAGAATGATACATCTTGCTTGCTTTTAAGTTGTCAGTATCCTTGCTTTCATTGAATCTTATTATTTTTACATTTTGTTTACATTCCTATTCTTATTACTCCACCCTGTTTTATTACAATATATGTTGATTTGTTTAAATGTTTTAGAAAAATCCAAACCACTGTAAACTACACGCCTACAATAAAGCATTATATACCCAGGATGTGTTAGAAGCTTCAACCTCATATCAACTCAAGCTAGAAACAACCCGTGCCTGGAGAGAGAAAAATGGCTTTCGCTCTACTAGATCAGAGCAGCAGCCCAACCTTTGAACCTTGGAACGAGAGAAACCTAGCCTCAGAGGGAGGTACGGGGGCGACTATTGACCGAGGGGAGAGGCAGGGCTGCAGTAAGTGGGATCCGGGGTAGGAGTTTCCGTGTCAGTGGGCTCATCTTACAGCCTCCCTGATGGACCACGGTGACATCCCCCAGAGTCCAGATGGGATTCAGTGGTCAGCTCGGTGACAGCTGGTGAAGGGTGGTCAGGCCTCATGCATAATGGAGGCTCAGCAGACCACACCACCACCTGACTGCTGCACTGATGTGGAAGTAGTTCCATCTCAGTGTCAATACAGCAGGGTTACAGCTGGAATATCAACTGCTGTTTAATAATAATGATGAATGAATGATCTTTATTATCATTGTACTCAGGTACAATGAAATTTCGCATGGCTTCTCCTATACCTTGCTTTTATCAGAATTTGATTTAAACAAGTCTAAATTCATATTTGACTCAGTTTCAACACAATATCTTCTAGTTTATAACAACTTGTGTCTCATTTTCATAATTTGCCCATCGTTTCTATCAGTTGTGACAACACTGTCAGTAACGGCAGAGGTTTTGTTAACATGGCAACATCACTACAATGAAAGCCAAGGGAGGCAAGAAACATGAACAGCCAGACTATCAGAGGGGTTGTAAACAAGCCAACAGTTTGTCCAATTTATCTAAAACACTTATTTGAAGATAAAACCAAAAGTGAGCACCCCCAAAATGTTGATTACTCATTGCATAAAGAATGTGTGTGTACACAACAACTGTAAGCAGTAGGTGTCAACCGAATAAATCAAAGTGCAATATTCAGTGTCCATTTAGCTGTGCTTTTGGTCCCCACCAGCTCCTCGGGGAAACATATGTCTCTTTAACTGCTAAATGCTCCACTATGATCACCAGCTAGTCACAAATTTTGTCTGTCTGCCATTTGGGGCTGAGCATGTAACGGACTGTGGGGGTTTTTAGAGCTTTTCACTTTGACCTAACTGCAAGATGAATTTTTTCACAGGGACGAAGAAGTTGCAAAGTGCTTAACAGCGGACAATTTGGGTATTACTTTAAATAATAATAATAATTTTCCATTCTCTCTTTCTAATTCAGTTTGGCCATCCTGGGGTTTAGTTAAAAACCTGTTAGAGTAGCTGATGGCTCACATACCTTGTCTTTAGAGCTGTCCAGATCTCAACAATTAGCTTGGTGAATCATTATTACCAGTTTGAATGATTGCCAAAAAAGAGAAAATTAGACTCAGGTTGTATGAAACTGCAATTTCCCTCTAAGAAACCTAACGGGATAAACTACTTTGCTGGGTGCGAACAGTGTAGTTCCTCTCAGAGCTTTACATTTTCAGGACCCTGAGTCCTCGCTTGTCACTGTGTTGAGGAATCAACGCTACCAGCTATTCTGTTGTGAACGGACACACTGCAGTACATCACCTCAATCAGTCATCCCAGCCCTCGCAGGCAGCCACCACCAGTAGCGACCCGACCCCCATCCCCAACACAGCAGCGAGAAAGTGCTTACCTAGGAAAAAAAGACAGAAAGGACATTAAATCAGCAAGCATAATATTCTAGTGAGCAGCGGACTCGCTTTCACAGATTAGCCAATCTCTCCTCTGCACAGTGTACTGCCACAGAGTTTTAACCCTCTCCAGCTTCAATTGAAATGGAGAGAGGGGAGATTATCTCACATAATGTGGTGCTCAGCATTTTCTAATGTGTCTAAATACAGGCAGCAACGGAGGTTGACGCACGTGTGTGTGTGTGCGTGTTTCTCAGGGAACAATTGGGAGTTTATTGAGAACACAGCGAAAAATGTGAAATAAACGAGTAACAGATATTATGGGAAAGACTGTGGATCTGCTATCTTATTTTTTTTTTATATTCAGAGTGCAGCAACTACTGTACCGAGCCCAAGGAGGGGGATGAAAAAGAAGGGAAAAAAGCACATTCTGTGCTTTGGCCTGGGAGGGATTGATCCCTGCATTCAGTCCACAACCCTGTGTGAAGTGTTTTTCACTCGGCTCGATCAAAAGACAAGGATGTCTTCCAATGCCGGATGTTACATCACACAGCTTCATTCTTCACACTCTCTTATCAATTTCTCCGGTTATTTGTACCCATTTAAGTCCAGGGACCTCACAACCACTGCACCAAGCCAAGCAGGCACACAAACAAGGCTAATGAACAGTGGGAGGAAGGATGCTGCCACGACTACTGAGAGAAAATAAATGGAAGATGCATGTCGTGTGTGGATGACTTCACTGAATGGGAGCTTGATCAATCAAGTACCTGCTGTTGACATAGTGTAGTAGGGGGGAAAAAAACTAAGAAAGCACAAGTGGTTATTATCCTTAAGAGACAGCAATGAATGTGAAACAGGACCATCTGAAACTACAAACACAAGAGACACAAACAATGGGTAACATTACTTTTACCATACATATTTAGCATTTATAAGCAGTATATAGATTAGGGATGTCTGATAATATCGGTCGGACGATATTAGCATAATTATGTAATATCGGTAAGAATCGTTATCGTTTTCTTCTCCGATAACGCAATGTCTGGGTTTCGCCAAATATGCTGGAATCGCTTGTGGGGTCCTGAGACATTTACCTGGGTGCGATTGATGACCTCATCAAACCGCACCTGGAGTCAAATTAACAACAACACTGTGTCTAGTCGTGGCTAACAAGCTTGCTCGCTCGTTGCTACACAAAATGTCCGTGGTCTGGAATTTTTTGAAAGTTTCACCTGCGGATAACAAAAGTGCAATTTGTAATGATTACAAGGCGCTTATTGAGCAAAGGGGGGGCCAAGACTTCGTCCTTCAACACTTAAAATTGTATCGCTCACATCAGGAAGAACCATCCCGACGTACACGAAGCGTACTTACACATAAGTACAATGATAAGAATTAGAGCACTCCACACCAGATGAGTCAGCATCACTCTTTGAGCCTTATTTGTTGCACTTTAAAGGAGGGCTATGTTTACTTTTTTGACTGAGGCTGTTTTTATTTGTGTGCCTTTTTCATTGGCATATTTTTGTTACTCATACAAAAGAGAGGGCAGAATGAACCCAGTTTATAATTTTAATGAATGTTTAGCCAAGTTATGTACAGTTGGAAGGTCTGAACTGAACTGTGTGCCTGTCTTGTTTTTATTGCACACCACGTTGATATTGCAGGTTTTGTTTTCTCATGCAGGGCTGATTGAGCCGAGTTTATACTTTCAGTGACAGTATTAGCCCATGTAATGGGCTCAGGACTGAGTCTGTCTATATCTGTGCACTTTTGTTTCCTTTGTTTGCACATTACCTCATTCCTAAAGTGTTGTTTGTACCTCATAGAAATGAGCAGTTTTCAATATATTAGGCTGTCCTACACTACACGTTGTTTTTGTTTACTTTAAATGCTGCACAAAGTTGTACAGGACAGGTACAATGTTGTTTACAATTTGTGAAGAAGTCAGATTTGTCCTAGCTGTAATGGGCATTGTCAGGATGGTCTCAGGAAGAGCTGTTGTTTGAGACAAAATGTTAAAAATAAATATGGCACTTTTCCATAACTTAAGTTAAAGTAGTGTTCTTATTTTGTACAGACAATGTTAATTTGTGGAATGCCTCTAGTGGGGCATCACCATAAAAGTAGGTGATGTGTTCATTCCACGACAGGAGATATGTGATGTGACCTGAAAATAGTTTGGGGGAAAAACGGCTGCATATGTCGGTATCGGTTGATATTGGAATCGGAAATTAAGTGTTTGGACAATATCGGCATATCGGATATCGGCAAAAAGTTAATATCGGACATCCCTAATATAGATACTAAGGACATGTTCAAGTTTATAAATATATGTCAGAAATTCTATGAACATTGACATTTTATATGATTAGAACTACATTATATTATATATTGTTATATTATATTGTCATATTAAATAATGACCAGTGACAAAGTACATTAATACACATTTAAAAATGTCCTAATACATGTTTACAACTGCCTAGTGTGTTATAAACAGTGGTGAAACAAGTACTCAAATATGTAAGTAGCAACACTATTATTAATACTTTGTTACTAGTAAAAATCCTGGATTCAACATTTTATTTATGTAAAAGTACAAAAAATATTGGCATAAAAAATAAATGCACTATGGCTCATTTCAGTATAATGTAAAATGTTGGATTATGATTATTGATGCTTTGATTATTGCTAATGGTAAAGGTGGGGCTAATTGTAATTCGTTATATTATATAATTTCCTCCATGTGGAGAGAATGTACTATATTTCCCTTTGAAATGTAGTGGATTAGAAGTATAAAGTAGCATAAATGGAAATACTCAAGTAAAGTAAATGAACCTCACAATTGTACTTTCCAATACTGGATATAAACCATTTATTATTGCTTTATAAATATAGTGAAAGTGATTTCCAGATTGAAAAATAAAAAATTAACAGGTGAAGAAAATGTCCATCAACACAAAGTAGAGAAAGGTATACCTGTACGGTGGGTTACACACTCTGTGGAGGGAATACGTGTATTGCTGTTATTTTTGAAGTGTGAATGAGAAGAGGGTCAAGTTAAACCGGTACTCAGTTGGCTGATCTGGGTTCATCATTAAAAAAGGCCTCCACCCTTTTTTCTATTGGAGTGTGGACCTGCAGTGCTTCAGAGATGCTGTTTTTTTTATCTTTTCTTTTTCAGTTTTTTTTTTTTGGCCGAGCTGTGACAGCCAATAGAGCAGGACAAAGATCGACTCACGCAGACAGACTGGCCCTCACAAAGCCTGGGAGACATGAGGCCAAAGCACACTGTCTAGACTGCTACTGATAACCAGTCAAAATGCTTCGGTGGGTCAATGGTTAGGAGGAGTTCAAGGTTGTCCACCTGAGTGGGTCTCCCCTGGTGGAAGCTGCAACTGCCCATTCAATAGAATTAGTATCGGCTTTCCGTGAGCTCTGAAAAGACACATACGGTCTCCAGAGCAGGCCAGCTTTTCACATTGTGTTATTTATTCCAGAAATAATTAGATAAATCTATCTAGCAATTTCTGCTAGAAAACCTTACTGTACATTTAGCATTGATTCCAGTGCCTCCCACCACAGTTACTTCACAGAGCAGCTCTGTCTGCTGTTGTTCTGTGGCCTTGATGAAACAATCAAGAAGAAGGACAGATTCTAATTTTCAAGCCTTGAGCAGTGTTAAGTGCAAAGATTGTTTCCAGCTTCACAAAGAGCTGCAAGCCATGAATTTGCACCAGCGAGCTGAGCTGCTGACGAAGGTCGCAACTTTAACAAAGTTACACAAGTGCAGATAGAGAGCAGTTATCTGTAACCTACTCTTATAAACACAGTATACTTTGGGTAACATACATAGTCAATAGGGTTGGGTGATCTGATTATATATAACTCATTTAAACTGAAATCCACCATCTACCGTGGTGGATTACACTCTAATATCTCTGGTTGTATTGTGTCAAAGAGGAGAACTGCTTTGTGGTACTATTGCATTGTTTTTTTGTTATAATTATTTGTATCAGTGCGATGAAGTATCTTTATTCATAAGGTTTTTAATTTAGTGGTCCAGCCAAAAACTGTAGAAGCCCATTTCTGACAGAAACAAATAAATAGTTAGAACTAAAATCCTTTTCTAAAAAAGAAAGGCGTCATCCATTTATTTTATCCATACATCTTCTAGAAAATATAAAAAATATAAAATTATATATAGTGTATTAGACTATTCCATCCATAGTCACGGTCCTTATAATTGAGGACTGCGTCTACTTTTTAAGTTGTGTTTTCATTAATTTGTTAATAACAGGAAAAAGAATAAAGTTTAGCAAACCAACTTGTTCTTAGCAAATTAATGCAGTATTTACTTATTGTCCACAGATCAAGATTGACAGATTTGTGTAAATAAGTCTCCAGATGATTTATGCAAAACACTGAATGACTAATCAAAAGGCCAGGTTTGTCAGCAAAGACCATTGATTAACAATAAATCAACTGATTAAATAATGATCCCAGATCCTAAAGCAATTACTTCACCTCTCCAGGTGATACCTCTCGCCGTGTTATGTTTTTATGCTGTATTTGCAAAATGCATTTATTCTATTAACTGAATACAATATGTAAGTGTGTGAGTGAAGCCATGTAAGCTGACCTGGAGTCTGGATAAACTGACACTGTGGTGAGGAGCTGCATTCAATTGAAGTTGAGAAAAAAAGTGCTTGTTTGGATTTTTCCTCAGGCAGTTTTATGCAAAACAAGCCTCTGAACCCTATCGATACTGCCCTCAGTTTTGAAGTGAAGACTCTGAGCTCGCCCAGGGTTGCCAATCCTCAGCGCACACTTACAATTTGCTCCTGTGTCAAAAACAAAGACATGAAGAGAAAATAACAATCCGAAGCTGCATAATTTTACAGATAGACAAGGGCATGGAGGCAATACTGAGTGGCACGTGCAAGATGGCACTGCGCTTGGGCACAGTGCAGCATTTTAAACCGCTAAACCCGCTTCATTATTTTAGAGGGTTTCTTCCCAAGAGCTGCAGCTCCCTCTAGATCACATCAGTGTCAAGTCATCATCTGTGACAGCAAACTGCCGCTGCTGAAGACAGCAAAACGCACCACCAGTAATCCCACAGCACAAGACAAGCAGCCCCTGTGGTTTCAGTTAAAAAATTAAACATCTTCTGACAATGAAGTTAGACCACATCAATTATCAATTACACTTAATGGTGGAGGAGAAATTGAATTAAAAAAGAGTCATGGCTGACCACAGGATACGAACAGATATTGTTCTTGGCAGACGCATTCTATTCATTCATCATTGACGTAAAGGTAATAGGACTTCAGAGCTGTACTAATGACCAACGACGTCCTCTCTGTAAAATAGATGAAAGGTGTGCCATTATAGGGTGGACTCATGAGAGGAGAGGCCATGCGGCTAATGACTCATTAGAGACATCTATAGCCAGACAGGCTGGGAGCCAAAAGGCCAGGAGTCGTTCTAAAGACTCAATACCCCAGCTGACACTAATTGTAGCCGTCAGGATAGCATGGATTTTCATCACAGATAATAACAGTCTGCTCCCCTGACACATCTTGGCCTGTTACCCACAACTGGCACTGCCCAGGTCTGCTAGCCCCGCTCAGCAGTGTCTCCTATCACAAAGAGTTGAAGCTCAACATACCGATAGTCCAACCACCATAAAACAGCAAGCGAACGGTGCAGCCGTGATTGTTTTGAACCTGATTATCTGGTAAATGTGAACCATCTGAGATTGAGATGCAGCGGCGAGGGTGGCATCAAAACCAAAATGTTAGAGAGAGTCATATTTTAATATTCTTATTGCATCATTCAGCTCCTGCAAGCACCTGCAGTGTTGAGCAGACGCATCTCTCATTTGGACAGAGGCAAAGCGGGATGTTTTATGGTCTAGGCATACTCCCTGTCACTGTGCTAATGTGATTCACTTCCAAAACAGTCAGAGGAAATGAGAAAAAAGCTACTTTTCCCCACCCTTGCAGCACTCAGACATGATACACATAGGGCTTTACACTGCTAGCAGGAGGGGGGGAATTACAAAAACCTTTCATGATGCGTTGACATAAAGGGAGGAGAGACACTTACCACCGACTGCAGCAGCAGCATGAGATTCTTGATGCTTGATTTGAATGTTAGAGTAGAAACTTTGGAGGAAAGATTGGTGGCAGTTCATTACACTTCAAATTGAAAATGACTGGCAGCAACTCTCCCCTGGGCCCAGTGTGAAACAAGAGCTGGAGTACTGTATTTAACAGAAGTCAGACTATCGAATGTGCTAAATAATCATCAGAACAAGCATACTGAAGGAGCCCTGTGTTTCCTTTTGTAGGTCTACATAATGGATTTTACAGAGAGCGTAGTGGTATCAACTGACCACAATGTGTGCAGTGTTCACTATCAGTATCCAAATGCAGGGGAAACAGTCTGAACGGGTTAAAGCGAACACAACTTCACTTAAATTGGAATCTGGCCTAAATCTGTGCAGTAGGTGGTCACACTCAGCACAATTCAGCACTGTGACTGTGCAGAAATTGAGTGACACTATATGAGTGCTGACTTTTCATATTCAATACTGACTTTTCCCTGTTGTCTTATTTGCTCCCTCTTTAATTTGCTCTTGGTTTTTATTTGAAATTCAAAATGGCCTCCGTGTTTACCTGCTGTCTTGATCAGTATAATGTACGTTTCCTCAGTGCTAACTTCATCAGTGCAAGAACAGCCTCATGTCAAACTTATGCTGCTCAAACAAACACACTGTTCTTAAGAGTTGAAATAATTAATTGATTAGTCAATCACCAGAAAAATAATCAGCATTTGAAGAGTAACATTTGAAGACGTCACCTGGGGCAACTTGTGAAACTGTGCTAGACGTTTTTCAGGTTTTTCTAACCTTTTACAGACCAAACGACTAATCAGTTAACTGAAATAATTGTCAAATGAATCAATAATGAGATTGTGGTTGCTGAAGTTCCCTGACAGGCTTTAAATTTAAACCATATGCAGGAAATGTTGAGTATATAGTCATAGGTAGAGGTGATTGGATATAATAATATTTGAATGACAACAGTATTTCTGTTAGAGAAGAGGGACTCTGGCAGGTTGTTGAGGACGACATGACTGTAGTTGTGCTGCTGGAATTACAGTAAAGCTGTGGAAATCTTGAATTTACCATGTGAGCCATTATAGTAATTAAGTCCTATTATCTTTGTCAGATGATGATTTAGAATCTCCTGGCGGTATTATTCCCAAGAAAATGTCAACTTATTTGTTGACTTGCAATTAGACTTAAGATTTCACCTGGAAATGTCACAAAATACTTAATAACAGCCCCAACGTAAAAGCACCTCATGGATCCAAAAAGTAACTCATTCACAGTATCTGGCTGTGAATGAAAGGCATACCAATGTCAACAGTTGACACCACAATCATGGACTCGCCTCCTCTCTTAAATACTGCTACAAAGCGGAGGAAGCTTTGTATCTATGAAACCGGGTGTGCTTGTATTTTTTAAAGGGCTTCCGACGGCAAATTAAAACCATGCCACCTCAGTCAACCATCTCAATGAGAGGAAACAAATCCATAACCACTGGCTTTAAAAGGCCACAGGACCAACAAACCTTTTAAAAGACCAAAAGAGGTGTAAACTGAGAAACAAAGGTCAATCTAATATGGACTTCTTTAACGATTGTTTCGCTCTTTGACTAATTCCCAGAGGCAAAAAAGAGAAAGACGGGAGGGAGGGGAGGAGGTGAGGAAAGAGCCAGTTAGCTAGTTCACTCTCTCTGCATATTGAGAATATGTCTTCCACCACAAAGATCCCACTGGGAATTGAGCCATGGTGAGATGTTTTCCCACCTCTAAAGTCCTCTTCAACTAACCTTAAAACGTCTCTTTAAGGTAATTTTCATAAATATTTCAAGATATGACACTGTAATCATAGCGGGGGCGAGGCTAGCCCTGCCTCATGTCTGCTATTACTAAGCTAATCTAAACTCCCCATGAGAATTTCTAGATTTAATTTAGGCATTTGGGGATGATGCTTGGCGGAGACAAGGGCTATCCATCTTCTCTTAACAGTCCTAATCTTTATAGAGGCTCCAGACTTCAGGTAGTGCATGTGATGGATGGCACCCCTGGCTGAGGACAGTCCATTAGTAGGAGGAGAAAACCACAAAGCCAAAGCCCAGTTACACTGTCTTAAGTGCAATTCAGAGGTAGTGGCAGCTCTGTATACTACATTACCAGAGAAAAAAACAATGTTTTGGAACAAACGTCCACCCCGGTTAACCATCCCAGTGCCCCTCATAGGTTCAGATTATCGAACTCCAAGCCTGCAGAGTTTCACCCCGACTGCCACAGAACTCAGCAGCCGTTAAAGAAAAGTAACTCTCGACTCAACAGTGGGAGTATTATTCTGACTTGGGGCAACAATCACAGAATAAGAGGCGACTAGAGTGCATCCACTCTGAACTTCATTTTGAAGCTTCAATCACAAAAAAATCCAAAGAAAATGTTCAATAGTTTAGCCCTGAAATAGCAAATAAAAACTTCTCAGCTCTGACTGACAGAGCTCTTGATACAGTAGGATGACTGACAGTGTGTGACAGCTCAGTCAGTATTTGATATCAGTCAAAGTTAAAGTTTTTTTCATGACAGACAGAGGGAAACTAGGTCTATATTTTGGATTTCAGAAAGATGTGTAACTGGTTGGGGTGTAGGGGGGGTCATATTTTCTGCCTGCAGGGCCTAACCTTCAAGGTTTAATATGTACACCGCTATTCTGTGTCTGTTTTAAAACCCTTCAAGCGTTAAATCATGCCAAACTTGGAATTTATCCCTGATGCTAATTTGTGCATCCAGAAATCTCTGTGACCTTGTACCGCATGGCATTATCGGGACAACGTTACATAAACAGAAAATAAACAGAAAAACAAACTCTGCTAGTTAATCAGTTCAAGTAAAGATGATGCGCTTTTACTCCCCCCATGATGTCCAATTAAGAGATGTGTTTATCACTGGAGCTCTGCAGCGCAGCTTTTTACAGGTACCCACTGCTGCTGCTACCACTTTTATCTGCACAGACAGCAGGACACCAGTTCAAAACAAAAATATGGATTATGTATAAAGTAAAAAGGGGTGGGGGGAGTCTCATCTATATTTGCAAAGACTTGTTTGTTAAATCATTCTGAGCAAACACAAAAACACTGTTTATCACACATTCATTCGGCATTATAGCGGGCTCCAGTGCTATTCAACAGGGTAAATAAGGGGAAGATAAAATGCAGTAATCCCTCACAAATCATCTCAGGCCTCCTGTCATCTCACACAGCATGCTAGCCTGCCTTGGCTTTAATTAAGTTATTCTGGAACTGCTGACAACAAAATAAATAAAGAAATGGAAGGAAAATAGAGAAGAGTGTGAAGTGTGGGGAGTTTCTATGGATACCTGAAGCATCTGGCTTGATCCCAATAATTTGTTCTCTGCTGTCTTCATCTCTTTTTCTGCCTCTTCCTCTCTCTCTCACAAGTTTATACACACAAAAACTCCTTTTTCCTCACGCCGATATCCCCTCGACAACACAGAACTTATAGGTTTGGTTATAATCGCTGTCATTCTTTAAACATCACAGCTTTTCATCACATCAAGGCCATAGTAAATTCTTTAAAACTACTATATTCTTTCACCATGATGTTCTCTGTTTGAAGGCCGTCTTCAACAGCGAAGACAACACAGTTAACATTGTCTTATCACCTTGATACTTCATGACTTTAAGCAATTTTCTGAGAATCGATGATAAGTATGATTTTGGACTGATGAAAGAAAATGACACATTACTTCTTCTTTTGAAGGTCTCACTGAGCCTGGCTGTAAAACACAGTCCAATTCCCAAATAAATCTATTTTGATTTCTGTTAAGAGTTTTATATTACTAATGCCACTATGTAGCATAATGTACTGTATATTTCTGTCTGTGAAGGACTTTGTCTTTGACAAAAGGAAGATATATTTGTTCATGCATACCCTTTGTAACACATAAATCACAATATTTTTCCTTATTTGGTGGAATAACAATGCTTTATGGTAATTTCCATATTTTGTCACCTTCATTAAATGTGCAAGTCTGGCAAAAGAAAAAGTTACTGCTTCACTACTTTTCTACATGGTAGCCTTTAATAAGGTCAAGATTATTTAAAGAAAAAGAATTGGAACATTTTTGTCAGTTATTATTATTATTATTATTATTATTATTATTATTATATTTGCACAAAAAAGATAAATTAAAGCCGTGCCAACAAAAAAAAGGTTTAATAAGCACAAAAAGTGAGTATTAATTATTACATTAATTACTACATATTCAAAAAACTTGAAAAATGTGCTAATAAAAATACATCATCCATGATGATGAAGGAATACATTCAGAAACATGTAAACTGAACATTTGACTGATGTGATACTTCATTCAGCAGATGTGGTCGGATCTGTCACTGTTTCCTGTCCGCTGTCAAACAAAATGATTAAACAAGCGGCCAAAATCAGCAAAGCGAAAGATAAAAAAAAAAAAAAATGCAAATCATTCTCCATGTGCCATTTTTATCATGTGGTTCACAGGTACCGAGTGTACAGCAGGATAACTAATGGTGTAAAGTGCTAAACTGTGCCACTCTACAGTATTCACTCTCAGTTTGGACAGTGAAGGAGCAACACCTTTAAAAGCCTGAGGCTTGTTTCAAAGCAGTGATGGAAGAGGTCGTAACAGCCTCTCTACAGCTGATTTTAGGGTGAAAGAAGAAGGGGATGATAGATGGGTGAACTTTATATATGACCCAAAGGAACAAAGAACACAATGTAAACTGTGTGCAGGCAGGCTGTCCTGGAATTCATAAGAAGGCAAGATTAAAGTTCACTTATCAACTTGAAAGGTTCAGATGTGCCTTTGGAGTTTACTTTCATTTGAAGCCTTGGTCAATTTAAGATAGCCATTAGTTTGTGAGTGGTGTTTGGGTGACATGCAATCTGCTATAATGTTTAAAACTAGACTGGTGTTAAATCATGCTGCTGAGTTGTTGTCCAAGAAGCCCTCTCACAGTAATAAAACTTTATGTGAACAACATTCATCCCCTTAAAACACGTCATTGGCCTGTAATTTCAAATACATTTGTGATCTAAACAAGATGAAAACTATTTTTCATAGGTCTTGCTGACTTGACTTGTACAATACTGTAATGACTTAAATTGACCAAAAGCAATATGCACTATAATCAAAAGACCCGAGGCACTTTCACACCAGTTCAGGTTATTTTGATTTGGAATGAATGTGTTTTTTGAGTTGTCAGCTAAATGATATCACTGGACTGTGATAAAACGCATCAGTGCTGGTGTTAATATTGACATTTCTTACCAAAAAATCGACATTTCATGGGTTTTAAATTTCTACTGTTTTAAATCAGCCCAAGGCCAATGCTGATGGAATGAAATGAATGTAATTAATGCCAGTCAGTCCCGCCTGTGTCCCCCAACCCTCATACTACAAAGCCATGAGGCCATGCCTCCTACAGTTCCAGACAAGAGGACAAGCATTTTCCAAAATAATATTACACGGGGGAAATTACTGTGTGGTCACTCGCTTTATTATTTCTTAAATACACACGAAGTAGCACGCACCTCAACACACCTCTGTTTAAACTTTCTGATTGACAAAAAGCTGAAAATCCCCACCCTCCCATGGTGACATGCACATAGAGATCAAATAATCTCATTATATACTACATTTGTATATAATACACAACAGATTGCTTACTTAATAGTTCAGATGTTTTAATAGATAGTCCTTCTTTTGAATTCATGCTCGAGATCCCGTTTTCAGGCGGTTGTTGAGTCCGTACCGGAACTCAGCTTACTTTCACCAAGCGGACAAATGCATCATAGTTCAAGTGAACAGAACCAAGTAGGTGAGGAGTTAAAGCAGCCAGAGAGTCAAAACGTACCCTTTATGTAGGTTCCCCATCTATTCTTTCCCTCTGTATTCATCCAGTTATATGATCAGGTACTGTTGGTTTTATCATTTCTAGTGCTTTGTTTTATGCATAACTGAAACACATTTTGGTGAAGCAGTGTTGCAGGACATTTCATACATAGTCTAAAAGAAATCATGACACATGCAGTTACAGTCTTGGCACAAAATGTGTTGACATGCTATATAAGACAAACATTTAATATCAACCACTCACTAATGTCAATTTATTGGTTATATTCACTGTGTGATGCTAAACTAGGTCAAATCTGGGGAAAACTGTAAGATGAATCTGTTTATTTGTTCATGAGTTTGAAACAGCTGCTGCTCCAAATCAAAGTTAGTATGAATTTGTGTTTAGTCTTCAGCTAGTTCATTATCTACCCTGCATTATCTCTCCCCTTCCAGCTGTCAGCAGCTAAGCAACAAAATGACGTAGGAGCAGAAAGACAGTAGTATCACTGGGCACAGGGATAACATTAATTGGATATAAGAAAGCCATTTAAGAATCATTCAGATTGAGGACAAATGAGAGGTGCCTTAAGTTCTCTTGCACCCCTAGAAAACTTTAAATTTGGCATTTATATAATGAAAATAAGTGTGAAATGTTTCTGCACATGACAATGAGTGGGCACTTTGGCAGATTAGATTTTTTTAAATAAGACAAAGCAGAACGGAGGATTTCCTCATGGGAGGAGAAACCTTGGCTCTCAATTCTATCCATTGTCTCCTAGTCTTTTATTTTCGTCTACTTCAACAGAGGGATAATCTGCTTCAAATGACACCATATTGTTGATAGCAGAGAGGCTTATTGTCCTCCTTTCATGTCTCTGATAAAAGACACAGAGAGCTACTGTTCCAGCCGCCGGGATGGAGAAGAGAGTACCATTACACTTCCTCATCTCCATAAAGCCTCCATTCATCCATTTACCTCTCAGGACTCTGGGCTCCACCAGCCTGAAGGAAGAAGCAGTCGAGTGCAGAAAGCTGCTTCGCTTTGCTCGGCTCAGTATGGTGTGGCACCCGGGCAGGCTGATGTGCTGAGTAGTGACAGTCAGCAGATTCGCTTTGTTTTGCACTTTCATTTAGGCAACAAGGGACTGCTTTCGTTAAGTGCAACTCACTGGGATAAAAGAATTAGAGTTGGCAAAGGCAGGCAATGTTAGTTTTACTCCATCACTTTGAAATCCCAGCTATAACCATCTGTCTAACTCACTCCAGAAATCCAAGCCAGCAGAACCGAGGATAGATCATTCATTTCAACTCCTACAGTAGACGCTAGTAGTTATAAAGCACATCTCTGCAGCACTGATGCAGAAGCTGAATATACCTAAAGTTATCACAATTGAATATTAATATAAATTAATTATCCTTAAGGGTAGATATCAGTCCAAACGTTGCTGATTTTGCTGAGCATTTTAACAGCTCATCATTAAGAGGCGAGAAGCTCAGAGGAAGAAGAAAAAAAGAAGCACTTACAGTTAGAGAGCGTTCACAGATGATAGTGTGTTTTCTCTCTCTCTCTCTCTCGCTCTCTCTTTCTCACTCTCTCAGATACAACATGTCTGGAAAAACTAGAAAAACATTTAAAAAGAGTTCAATAACTGCACCACCGACAGATGGCTGAGCATTTGCCTAGCAGGAGAGGCTGGAGCCTGAAAACCTGACAGTCATTCAATTCACACATCCACTGACCCCGGCCGCCCACCTAAACCAAAAGCCCTCCCCACGCACATTGCTGCATTCACACACACACACACACACACACACACCGAATAATATGTGTTTACAAAATAGAGCCCTCGAGGAAACATAATGGCTGGCAAAAGCTTCCTGTGAGCTCTGAAGAGAGGGGTGACTAACCTTCACTTGGCCATCTTCATTAAAGCCTCTGGTAGAGCAAAGGGAGCTACTGTATAGGCCAACGCTGAAGCAGAGCAAGGCTAACCAGCAGTCTGGTCTCCCACACATGCCATACACACACACACACACTAATTCACACTCTTACACATTCACATACTCTCTGTCTCACTCTCACACACACACACACACATAGAGTTTTGTTTATCAGAAAACAATGATCAGACAAGCAAACTGTCAAAGTCTCTTTTCACACTATAAAGGTCATATTCACAGGTGCAAGGATTGTCTAATTGCACATTTCATACCATCTTGAGCCTCTGAATGGAAACTGCGAAGGCATTTCTAAAGATAAAAAAAGCAATAAGAGCTCACAATATTATGTTTCTCCCCAAACATATTTGGCAGAATCATTGGCATTCAAATTACAGAGTATATTTTCCAGCTGATATACTTTAAACAAGATAATCATCAGCAGAAGGAAGTGGGGTAGAAATTTCATTGAGCAAACAATGATTATTTTATTTATAATCCAGGGGAAGATGAATAGGGAGAATATCAGATGAGGCGATTCAGGGCAAGCGCGAGCTTAAAACCACAGGATAGTCTGTTCTCGTCAACGTCAACTAGCATATTGTACCACCGGAAATAAAAAGAAAACAGTGTCTTACAATCAGTAAGATGAAACCAAAGCGGTAAGATAGAAAAACAAATTTGAATGTAGGAATGGGCAATATTTCAATATTACTCTTTTATCGTCTCTCCACATTGCCGCACCGTGACAAAAATTCTCATATGGAGATCTTGTGTTTCACAGTTTTCATGTGTAAATGAATGATAACACATTTTGCTAAAAGTCTGTCACAGCGAGAGCTCTTAAACACTTGATAACATATTGTATCTTTTTTTCTCATGTATAAGATTTTCCTCCAGTAAAGCCACTTCCTTTAAACATGTATTGCCAAGATGACTCACAAAAGCATCCTGCAGCTCAGAAAATATATAAATATAATGTTATTTGTGATGGTTTACTTGCTGGAATATTTTCTACATAAATGCCAAACTACAAATCAAAAAATAAAAAAACATTTCTTACAAATGCTTGAAAAAATTGATATAAAAGGTTTAGTACCAAAATGAGACACCCACGATTTTAATGAAATGGTACCCGTCAGTCCCATATTGATCTCTGGCATAAAAGTTCAGCAGATCAGCTTTTTTCACAGCAGACATTTAGATTTGTCATGGCAGGAAAAGCACAGGTGTAACTAATAACCTTAACTCTATTCAAGTGTCTCAGTAAGCCGTGACAGTGAGCCAGCGTGAACAGTACCAGGACGAAGCTGAAACGGAAGCAGTTAAATGGATTTCAGCCCTCATTAATTTGATTATTTACAACAACATGTCTAAATGACTTCTGTTAAAAAGACCAAAGTTGGGATTCGTCTTTAGACATCTGCTCAAAAAATGGCTCATTTTATGTTTTGCAAATATTGCCTGATGAATTGGCAAGTATCCACAAAATGAATATTTCAATATTTTGGAATGAAATCCTGACTGCATACGATCACTATGGTATCATTTGGGAAGCATTTAGGAACAAGAGTAACTAAAAATGTTACATCAGAACTGCGCACTCTTTATCAGGTCTTGGATGCAGCTCAGTGATCTTGCACTCTGTTCAAAATCACTCTCTTGTTCACTAATTCACTTCTCCCTCGATAATATAATATGGACACTCATTAGTGTTTTACTCTATAGTGAGCAGTAAAAGATCACTTATGAATCAACAGCATTATGCTGTAGGAGTTTTTGAAGACACTAATAGAGAGAAATATAGGTTAGTAAATATAATGCACTGTGCAGTAAACAGGGAGTGATCTTTGACCCAGTGTTGATAGTTTTGATATGTTCAATAATCCAAAGCTGTTTAACTAACATGAATTTTTCACTATCAGCTGTACCCGTTCCCAAAAAAAGGTAACACTATCACAACATCAGAGGAATATATCAGAGTTGGAGCTGAAACGATTAGCCAATTAACTTATAATTCAATTAAATGAAAAAGAACCTGCAACAATTTTGATTTTCTTAATCTTGATTCAATGGTGCCAGCTTCTCAAACATGAATGTTTGCTGGTTTTCACTGTCTTTTATAACAGTAAACTTAATACCTTTGGATTTCGAACTGCTTATCTTTTGCAGACATCACCTCGGGGTCTGGGAAACTGTGATGTGATGATTTCACCATTTTCTGACAATTTAATGGACACAAGCAATTCATTGATTAATCAGGAAAATAATCAGCATATTATACAAATAATGACTATATTTGTTAGATGCAGGCCTGATCTTTATATTTAGATTACATGTTAGGTTACAGGTTTAACCCCTGCAGCTAGTCTAACGAATGGTGAATGGTACTGTATGCTTATGGCTTAGGCATATACTCCTATATAGATGAAAAAGAGCAAAAGCAGTTTAAATAAAATGGGATGCTTTAAAAATATTTTCAGTGTTACCTGAGGGTCCTTGACAGATGTGCTCTTAACGGATACGAGTCAAATGTTACAAACAAAATGAATTGAATTAAATTATGCATAGAAGTGGTTTCAAATGCAAGCGAAACTTCATTTGCCTCTTCTTGTATCCTGAGAGCTGTTGTTGGACATGCTTGCCTTTGCACACTCATCTCTGGCATTGCCATGACAACCACTGTTGTTGTTATGACAGCAGATTATTACACTGTCCGAGCCCACAAATAACATCTGGTCACTTGACAGTGACAGTTGTGAATTACATTGCTGGACACTCTCTGACTTAAAGATCGTGGTGAAAAACAAATGTGCGTGCTAACTGGAATACATCACTCTGGATATCACTTGAGGAAAAAATAAATAAAAACAGCAATATAAAAAACATCAGCAACAACAACAAAAAACGCTTTCCTTTCAGAGAATTTATATGAAACCTGTGAATGCCTTTAAGTGTATCATTTCAAATAATAGTAGACGCTCAGCATGATGGGTGAGGTGTGAAGTGAGTGTGAATTGATCTTTAGTTCTTCTCAGTATTCTTTAACAGTGAAGATGCCAAAAACTATGGCTGTTTGAACTATGTCTATATGTCTGACAGCTGTGAACGGAAGCTTCAAGTGTGAGTGAAAAGCTTTGTAGAAAACTTTGTGTTGCTTTTTCTCATCAACAAGGTTGAGCAACTGTGGTTTTGGGACTGAGACGTGAGAATGACAGGGTGTTATTCTTTAAAGGTGTTGGTGGAAATCAATAAAACATTTAATAAATGCAAAGAAAGTGACATTTAACTGCAAAAACAAAGCAACAGAAGAAGAAAAGTTCCAGGTCTTTTGTGCAGCACTAGATTTAAAAATCTACCATCCTGTTAACAATTTGCCTTTCGTGTGGTCTTTGTCACTGCTAACTCCACTCTTGGCCTAATTTAGACAGCCATGTGCCTCCTCTGATAGACATTAAGTCACCAACTGCTTCCTTTCAGCTGCCAGCAAAGAGCTTTATCTATCTAACCTATCTAAGCCAGCCAAGATATTTCCCACTGTAAGTGTGCTTCAGAGAAGGACTTGAAGTTGAGCTTGGTCCGAATAACACTTTGTATTGTGGTCTACATGTCAACATGTCTAAGCAGACTTTATCAGCTATGATCACTTGGTGCGTCATAATCATCACTGGAGATTAAGACTAAGCTACTAAACTACTAAGCTAGCAGTTCTGTAAGGCTATACTTTGAGCTAAATGCTAATGTCAGCGTGCAGACATGCTCACAATGACAATGCTAACATGTTGATGTATAGCAGGTATAATATTTACCATGTTCACCACCTTACTTTACTGTGTTAGAATTGCTAACGTTTGCAAATTAGCAATAATCCTAAACTGTGTCCCAAATTGCGTACTTGGGAACTCAAACTTTGTATTTTGAGTGCATAAGTGTGCTCACACGGGTAAGTATGACATAATGCCGTGTACTACAACTACACAGATGTACACAAAGCGGCCAGAAAGTTGAGTGTGGATCCCTGCACACTTCTCCCCCTCAAAGATCGCTACATAGCAATAGAGGACCGCCAACATATGAAAATGGAGGCCGTGGTTGCGATTGTTACGGATAAAAGTAGTGTACACAGTATACTGCATGTAAGTTCACTAACGGAAGTACGCGATTTGCAGCTGAGACTGTACTTTGCTGCAGTTTGTGATATATTCCATTCTAGACCACAGTGGTGAACCCATCAACATCACCATCCTTACAGCGATGTGTCTGAAAATGAGAACTGTAAAGTGGAGGGAAAAATGTATTGCTGCTTTTCTTAACTGTGGCTGCTCATAAATTGGTGGCACGTCATGCTGCTGCCAATGCTCTCTGTTGGAGTCTGCTCGCCTAATTTTGGATTGGGTCTAATTATCTTCATTTTTTTGTTTTTTTTTAGGACCTGGTTCGACATTCTTTGGGTCCATGTAGAAACACGTCTGAAAATGAATGAATGTGCGTCAGATTTGGGTCGTTGTTCTTCAGGTGCACTTCTAATCAGGTCCATTTGAAGACCTCCCACCTACGAACACTGACACCAAGACAAGAACAAAACAAGAAATTGAACCTGAATCTTTTGATTCTTATGTAAAAACAAAGTGTGTTATTGCACTGCAAAATCTCAGAACTCTTTGGAGCTGCTGAATGCTTAGGTTGGTGTCAGGTGGAAACATAAAGCTGGAGAGAGAGAAAATGCACACTAAGGATGTGCTGATATGCTCATTGGAGGATGTAGTAGAAGTATGAGCAAAACTGTGGCAGAGAAGAACCTGTCCGATTTACAGAATTGCTCAGAACGAGCCCGATAAGTCATTAAATCCAACTTGCTTTGAAAAGTCAAAGGGGTAAATCACTTATAACTTGCCCAGGCAGGAAAACAAAGGCAAATTTACTGTACACATCCCATCTCATCAAGACATGAATATATACTTTAACACATCCAGAGGCAGACCACAAAGGCAAAGCAGTTACCATTTTGTGAACGGTGCCCACCTGGAGACAGCTCGGAGTCTTGATGACTGCTTCATCAAGATTGAAACTACGAAATAAAACAGACTACTAAATAATCCGTAGGTACCCCACGAACATCAACATTTCCTCAGAAGCCTGCTTCATTTATTTTTCATCCATGCATATTTAACAGTTGCTCTCACTTGGGGAAAACAGGCCACTTCATGGAACTCATTCCAGGAATTCATCAGCACTCTGTCAGGCAACATGGCAGCCAAATATTTCTATGTCAGAAATACACAAGCAAAAAAAGAAAGAAAAAAAGCTAATAGGACAAAAAGGAAATAGGACATAAGTAGGAACTGAAATAGTACAATTTAAAAATAAAAAAAAGCAAGGAGCCATATTACGCAATCATTCAGATGTTGTGAAGCTGCTGATTCCCCATGCAAAAGTTATATATTCAAAGAAGAAACAAACAACTCGTGATTCCCTCACCACCACACATGCAATCTCTCTTCTGTTTTTTTTAAAGATGACTTTCTCTCTTTGCACTGTCAAATTTTATCATCGGCATTCGCCTCTCTTTTGGCATTTGCTGCCTAGATCTTAAGATTAAAGCACAGGGAGGGAGATAACATAAGAACACACTGTGTTGTCTCTGACTGCAGTACAATTCTCTGCACTTATATGGGGCATATATATATGCACTTTGGGATTTGGGATCCTATCTTAATATGAAATCAAATACACATCCTAATCAGAAAAGTAATAGCAACAGGACAGTATATTTGCGGCAACTGACAAACTTCAGAAGAAGAAAAAAAGGGCAACAAAACAATAACAAAACATAAAAAAAAGAAATATTTGGTATACTGCCATGAAAAGCCTAAGTTCAAAGAAATATGGACTTGCGGTGCATTGCATCATGTGGGGGGGCACACCACCGAGTCATCTGCCATGGAGCTCATTCCAGACAAACCTGCAGCCGAGTGTATGTGCAGCAAAACAGAAAGATTCATTGATCTTTTTTTTGTTTGTTTGTTTTCCCCGCCATCACCTCATTTAAACAAACAAAACAAAAATCTCCTCTGTGATATTTATGGGACATAAATAAGAAGTAGACAAATCTAATTTATTTTTCGGGGTCAGCTCCATCAGCATCCAGTGTCAGCGCAATCAATGTAAAAGGAAGAGAAGTGAAAACAAAAATCTCCATAACTGCCACTGCGAGTTTCAGAGGGGCTACGTGGCTGCATCATAAAGGTCCAATTTAGCCTGTTTTTCTAAGCGAGAGCCGCACGAACACACCCACCGATTGCCACATGACCTCCGCAAAGAACTAAAACACAGGGTGTTTTCCCTCAGCGCAGCCATAATGATACATTACTATTTATGCTCTGGCAGCTGGTGGGTGGCTGTGCTGAAAAGTCACTCAGTCTGCCTCCTTTATTTGCCCCCTGAATCTTGTAAGGCACTGCGAAAGTTCAGTTTTATATGAATGCCTCTGTTAGTTAAGATGTAAATTCCTTTTACAAGTTGAGTGGTGGCTCAGAGGTTTTTTTTTTTTTTTTCTGAGCTGTAAATGAAAAAGATCCTCATCATGTAAATTACTTCTCCATGTAGACTTGTTTGTTTAGTGCAGTTCTAACTATGTGTTTCATGTTCAATGTAGCAGCGAGACTATTGGCTACTGACTGCAGCTTCATAGGAAGGACAGAGTATAAAGTACAGCTGCAATGATTAGGGGATTAATAGATAAGTATGTAATTTACAATAATTTTGATAATCGGTCATTTCATTCTGCAGCTTCCGGTTTCTCAAATGTGAGTATTTTGGAATAAAAGAATTGTGATTATGGATTAATTGAGAAAATAATCAGCAAATGAATCGCTTTTGGGAATAACTTGTTTGTTGCAGCCCTAATTTAAAGCAACATTATGTAACTTAAAAAAACAAACACAATTTTCCTCTCATAAGAAATCAAACGCACCCTTGCTCAGTTTGGTCCACTCAGTGGTTTTGCAGCTACAGCCTTACTTGGACCAGTAGCTTATGGCAGCTAATGTTTGCTAGCGAGAGATATTGTTGAGTAACTGACATTACTGAGTCAGTTACACCCGAGTCAGACATATGGCTCAGACTGGCACATTTTCACATGTGAAAAAATCAGTGTAGCTGCTTCTGTCACTGCAGACATGTTACTATGTAGGCATGTACGTATGCAAGGTGAGAAACATGTTCATACTCTATGCTGTACAAGCCTTAAGACCTACAGTGCAAGCTACTGCAGGTAATAACTGGGGCTCTACAGGTGTACTCTGTGACTACAATGTCAATGTTGCCCCCCATTTATCTACATTTAACAGCATCTTCTTCCTGTATTTAGAAGGAAAATATTTGCAGACATTTCCTGTCTTTGTTTATTGAAGATCAATTTCTAAAACATTGTGGATCACCGTGTTCTCCTCCTCAGTCTCTCGTTTGTTCTCTGCTGCCAAGGGCACTAATGCATGCAGCACAAAACAGTAGGCACACTGGGCACATGATGAGAAGTTAGATATGCCTTCTTTAGGCATTAAATACAGCGCGCAATCAAAGGTGAAATTAGCACTTTCTGGTTTATTAAATCCCGGGGAGGGAGTCATTTGATTATTCTGCTCTTCTACTTGTTCTTCTTAGTGCTGTCACACCTCAAACTACAAATTAATTGGGTAAAAAATGCACAAAAAAGGCTGCACCTCATTTTCTGACAGAGCAAAAAGCTCACAGTCTAAGTCACAATTATCATTTGATTTTCTATGCTTTAGTTTCCCACCTATGGACTTTTACTAGATCCAGGCCTATTAATGCATGCCAGACAGCGTAAATGGGGCACTTCTCTGCTGATCATTTATTGTGAAATATAGTCTCAGTGTGAGGGCATCTTGGAGGAATCTCCACGGTTAAGGGTATATTTTAACTGGTTCATAACAATAAATATCACAGAATATAAGGCTTGTGTGGGAATATAAATTCTTCCACAAGTTCACAAAAACACTCTCATATTCCACAGTTCAGCTCCAGATATAATATTAAAGATTTTATAAAGTGATTACATTCTGTGGTTTCAGACCTATGGAGAGAATTGTCCATGTCAATGGTTCTCTATCTGAGGAGCTGCATATTTTCTTATGTTAAGTACCATTGCCCAGTAGAGAAATGATTGTCATCATCATTTAATCATTAAAAAAAAATCCCATTTATAAATATTAAAATGTCTAAAAATGGTAACCCTTTAATTACTAAGTGTTTATTAATGTATTACAGCTACATTATATATTGTTATATTATATTGTCAATCACCAGAGTTATGGAGGTTTCACAGGAGGAGTTATAGTATCAAACACATGAATGTCCCTATATCTGCTTACAATGACATTATAGTGTCTAATAAATAATATGTTTGTTGTTTATATACAAGGAGGTATCTTTTCAAAGTATTATTAAAATAGTCGTCAATAAACTGTCTGTCAGTCAACTAGTCGATTAATGGAACACTCGTTTCAGCTCTAGTATTCTCCGAATGAAATGCTTTGGCCAGTGATGTCCTCATACGAACCACACACTGAAAGCTGCATCAGCCTCTGTCAAACATTATCAAGGTACTGTAAATAGCCTGTGTAAGTTCAATATTGATTTTCAGCTACTGCAGTTCTCAGAGTAAACTCTATCTATCCATGCATCTGAAGACTGGGCTGCATGTACTGTTCAGTCCTGTTCAACTTGACAGGCCCAAGCCATTAGAGAAGACAAAAAACAAAACAACAAAAAGCGTAGAAAAGAGTAAGAAAAAGTTTTTGACTCTTTTTTATCCGCAAATTAGCCATTGACAAGATCCAAATGGGTAACCTTAATTAACTGAAGCTGCTGCGCTCCAGAGTCTGAACCACCTGGCTGTCTAACGGGGAACACAGCTGGCCATCGATGTGCGGTCAGCGAGAAATGGACCTGTGTGTGTGTGTGTGTGTGTGTGTGTGTGTGTCTGTGCTGAAAGTTTGACTAAACTAAGACTGCTTCTTATTACAATATTCATGTTATTCAAAATAATGGACATAATTGGATGCATCTGTATATGTTTGTGGACTTGCACAGTATTTAGGAAAACTACAATCTAGCAGAAAAGTAAGGAAAACTGGCATTAATAGGTTTGAAAATCCTATCTATTATTCTATCTCATACATTATTGGATTATATTCACAGATGTATTAACATGTGATATGCATTTTAATGTTTTAGCTGGTTGAGGTGAAGATTTTATATACTGTTAGGCAGTTTAGTCGATAATATTACATTTTAGAGGTTGATGATACAGTACATTTAGTAAATTAAATCTTAAACTGCAAAGTTACTAGCAACTGCAGCTGTTGGGACAGAGTTGGGAAAAGTTAAGTACCTCAAAATAGTACTTGAGTATTTCACTTTTCTGCTACGTCTAGGCAAATACTTTACATTTAACTGCACTAAATTAATTTAATGGCTTTCGTTACTAGTTACTTTGTAGATTCATATGAATAATACTCATTATTATCAACAAATGTATCACAATGTATTCTTATCTGTTAGACTTTATTGATCCCTGGTGGGAAATTCACATACCCAGCAGTATATAAAACAGTATATACACAATTATTTCCACCTTTACCAGGTTCCACATTAAAGTTGTTTACACATGTATACATCAATAAGTATAATCCAATAATATAATATATATTGGTTCTGAAATGGGCCATTCTGCATAATGAGTAATATTACTTTTGGTAGTTTAAGTATATTTTGATGTTAATACTTTTGTACCTTGACCTAAGTATTTTGAATGCAGGGCTTGTAACACTGAGGTATTGCTATTTGCTACTTACGTGTTGCAACTTAAGTAAAAGACCTGAGTACTTCTTCCATCTTATAATAAGATATATATGATGTACAACAAGACAGAACAATATTTCCTTATGTGGGTCCTGAAGTGAAAGGATGAGGTGGAAGCACATTGATATTGATTTTGAGTGGTACTGGTATTATATTTCAAAATAAAATAGAATGTACAATATTTCCCTCAGAAAATGTGTTAAGTAGAAGTAGCTATAAGGTTACATAAAATGAAGATGCTCATATAAAGTACAAATAGCTCAAAAATGGACATATGTGCAGAGTAAATGTATTACACAATGTACTACTTCAGTTCAGTTCCTCAAACCCTTTCCAAAGTTTGCAACAGCCCAGTAAAATGCCCTACTTATTAACATATGGTGCCTTTGGAAAAAAAAAGAAAAGAAAAAGAGGGCAGTTTTTTAAACCTCTCCCCCCAAATGGTTTCATCCCAAACTGCTAATGCAGCTTAAAGAACTGCTAAGATATCACTTAAGTTTTTAAAGGTCGCGTAGTTTGATCATTCACGCTGCACCACCTAGAGACAGATGTGATCAGGTCGTGTACTTTGGTTGAGCTTATATGTCTGACCCAGAAAATTGGACGGAGAATATTCATGTCGGCGTCCTTGGAGAATTCCTGAGAGACTCTCTCTTTCATGACCGTCATACGACCCGTCCTGTAGCACACATGGGCAAAGTGCCACACCATACTGTAAAAATGCTACCAGATGGCCTCCATATCCTCTTACTGGCTGACTCTGTGGTTATGGGTTAACCGGGTGACGCCCACTCCAGAGTATTTTCAATGTGATTGTAGCTGGTGGTGTTTGGATACACACAAACAGAGCAGCCAGCTTTAAAATCCACTACACAACGATAAAAGGAGAAAATAGCCAAAGGGGGAAGACTATTTTTCATGTTGCCCTGTATTTTCTTCAGAAAATATACAGCGGCCATTCTGCAAGTTAGCACTGGTTTGTAATTAGATCATAAAGAAGTAATTTATGTGAAATGGATTTGTTCCACAGAGAAATGCTAGCAGCTCTAAACCTGCTTTTTGGCTACATTGCTGCTAGCCCCTGTTTGTATTACCATAATATTTAAATCACAGAGCATCCAATTTTTTGAAAATAAATACCTTCATATGTTTAAAAAAAAAGAAAAAACCCAGGTGGTCATTTAAAAACAGTTCCTGCTGTTGTAAAAGGGTTTTTACAAAATCCTAAAACTCTTCTAACCACCTGGATGAAAAAATATTACATCTGTTCCACAAAATAAATGTTTAAACTGTTTCTCAATATGCAACTGAATTTTCACCTAGCTGGAAATGACATATGTTCTTGCTATAAAACCCAAGCAAAATGTTAAAACACAATATAATGTGTCAATATATACCAATACAACTGATGATAAACATTTTAATTGTGGTTAATGTTACATGCTCAATTGAGCAAGGAAATGTGTCTTGGGAACTTGGGAAACTAGTTGAAAAATGTTTTTGTGAAAAAGAAGGAATATGTTTTTTATCCACATGGTCAAAGAATCAAGAAACACCTTCAGAACAGCAGTAAGTACTAAGTGACCCACTGAGTTTTTCAAAGATAACTGGGTATTTCAGAAAATACGTGTGTTAAAGTCCTTGTATTATTCATCAAGAGTTCAACCCTTTGAAAAAAAAAAGGCTCTGCTTCATCGGGACTGTGTGCGTGTGGATTCATCACATCTGATCGACAGTGACCCGACAATGTAAGCAAACAACCCCACAACTGTTCAAATGTTGCTAAATCCTGATTGGTGTAGGAACATACGGGACATTACCGTTGTCCAAATCAGCCCCGCCCACACCAGTGAGTGAGAAAAACACAAAATCTCAAATCTGAAATAATCTAAACTGTCCCACCTTTGTGTGTTCATGTGGAAGCCAATTGTTTAGAAAAAAACGCTTTAAGATCTATGGCTAATGCTAATACTTATATTATTATCCCATGTGTTGTTGTATCTGACTGAGCATGTCCTACACATTTCATTTGAATCATCATGACGCAGTTATTAAGATGCACAGCTGTCTACTTGTGCGTTTCACAAAAACGGAGGGGTGATTTGTCACCTTTTCAATAACTCACTTAGTGATTCATTTCAAAACTGGAGCTTGAGGAAATGTCAGAATAAACAAAACAAATAAGGGCAAATTGTATCTAAAATTAGATAAGTGCAAGACAGGAGGATTTGTAACAGTGAGGGAGACAGTGGATGAAAGAGCGAATCAAGTCAAGATCATTGAGAGGCGAGTAACAAAGCACTGCCAAGCTTCACAAAAAAAAGCTCCTCACCTCAAGGTTACAAGCAGCCAGGCCGTGTGCAGCAAATGAAATACTCAAGGAAGACATAAGTCTCATTAAGGCCCATAAAGGACATCCCTAATAAAATCCTCAGCCTGACATGCAAGAGCTCTCCAGTGATGGCTGATTAATTGCTGGTGCAAATGAAAGCATCAGAGATAGCCGGGGCTCTGTGGCTGTAATTTATCCTCTCCTGTCCTGTCTTGTCCTCACAGCCTGGGGAGATCGCCCAGCTAGACAGGAGACGGAGAGTGGGCGGCTGGTTTGGAGGGGAGGAGGGAGGGGGCTATCTTCATATTATGTGGAGGAAAACATGCTCAGGTGGCCGGAGAGATCATTTGTTTAGATTGTTTCAGTTATAACAAGCTGTATGTGTTGACATCTGGGTGTTTGAATGGGGGGTGGGGAGAGAGAAAAGCTCCCCGAGCAGGTCAGACTGATAATGATGACTGCAACATGGTCTGTGAAGAAATATGGTGGCAGCAAAGATGACCCAAAATATATTCTCGGCAGTCATACATCAAGTAAAGACTGTGCTATTTCACGACAGCTCACTCTGTAATCCATCAATAATATAATCGCACAGATTTTCAGTCAGAATATATATCTCATCATTTCGTCATCTCTTTTTGTCAGATCTCTGTTTATGATTAATAGAGAGGCTCCCAATGCCAGGAGGGCATACTTGTCAAACATATGGCTAATGAGTGAGTAATTACCTCCATAAAATGCGTTGATGCTTTGCCTTTAATCGTATCTGAATCATACTAAAGTGGATTAATCAATGGTAAAGAAAGCTCTAAGGATAGCCGGTGATACATGGGGGCGGCTGTAGCCAATATATATAAGACAGACATGGGGGTCCAAGGACAATCTCGGCCAGGATAATGCCCAGCTGAGGCCAGACACACACCTGCCCTCTAACTGTAATAAGTGACTGTGGCACATAAAGAGGAAAGAAACAAAGGAATGGGGAAAAGGGGTAAGAGCAAGAGGACATCCCTGCGTGTACACAGCGGCTACTTTTACATAAACCGACCATCCTGCTGTCCTGGTAGTACTTTATCATGTACATGTCATAACTTGCTTAGAATAACCGGGTTAAATTCACACTCCGAGTGTGTGAAACAAGGTGTTGTTTTTAACAAAATCTGGCATTTCACATGCTTTATTGTCACTACTGAGATTGTCATTTCTATTCCCAGTGTTAGAAGCAGGCAACTATACCTTTCATAGTTGTTGGGGGGGGGGGGGGGGGGGGGG